>VZSF01007195.1:668180-756255 GCA_013398295.1 Chionis minor
CTGGCCTTGGTCGTTATCGCAGTAAGTCTAAGCAAGGGCCTCTCTGCATACCGTGCCTTGGCATCAGCTATAAACATGGGTCTTATCACTCTGAGAAAGAGCAGTTTTCTGCACAATATGCTGTTAATTTCAGCAGTTAGAAGAGGCCTAGTTAGAAAGCAGAGTTACTGAACAAAATTGGTCCTGTTTTACCTCAAACCAGGACAGATGCCCCCTAAGTCTTCTCTTCTCTAGACTCAAAAGACCCAACTCCCTCAGCCTTTCCTCATAAGAAAGATGTTCCAGCCCCCTAATCATCTTCGCAGCCCTTTGCTGCACCCTCTCCAGCAGTTCCCTGTCCTTCTTAAACTGGGGAGCCCAGAACTGGACACAGTACTCAAGTTGTGGCCTCACCAGGGTAGAGTAGAGGGGGAGGATGACCTCCCTCCACCTGCTGGCCACACTCCTCTTGATGCCCCCCAGGATGCCATTGGCCTTCTTGGTCACAAGGGCACATTGCTGGCTCAAAGCAACTTCAATCTGTGGCAAAATTTAATCTGCTGTGAATAAATTGCATCCTGATGGGAGGCTCACCACAAATCAATGGGCAGGGGGATGGGAAGCATCACCTGCAGTCTGAAATAGCTCTATACCCACAGGGAAGACCTCTGAATAAAAGTCTACAAGCAAACAAAGCGAGTAAACAGAGAGAATAAAAAGCCCAGCTGATATTTAAAGGTTGGCCCCAGATGTGACCATTACCTCCCACTTGCTGCTCTGACATTTATGGCATGCTACAGAGGCAGCTGCATTAGACAAACAGACAAAGGGCTCAATTCACAACACGAAAGGCTCGTGCAGCTTTTCGGCGTGCAGCACCTAGTTTTGTGACTGTCATCCTCCTAACCCCATCCCCACTCCTGAAACTCTTGCCCAGATTTACATAGAAAACAAATGGGATCAGCAAAACGTTCCCTTCCGAAAGCTCCCTGCAAGCTTCTATAAGGTGTTTGTACGTAACCTATGGCAAAATACACTAGTGAGTAAAAACACACAGCAGCTGTGCCCGGTGTTATTTAAAGAGCAGGCAGCAGCCCAGCAGTTATAGCAGTTTTTATTCCTGAGTACTTCTGCGTGCTGCAGAGCCTGAGGATCCAGCGTGTGTCACAAACCCAGTTTCTCAGGCTGGTAAACCAGATCGCTCTGGGTTTAGCGCTGCTGCCGTACCTGTTTGACCAGAGTATGTCTGAACTAAGCCAAGAGCTTCTTAATAGCTCCTGACTTTTTTTCTTTTTCTTCCTGAGAGTCCTCTGTGCACGTGGCTAAGCATGTATCTGGTGCCTTGGAATGAGGATCAATGGAGCAGGCACCAGCTTGGTCTGTTCTCTACTTATCATGAAAACCCCAAAGCTTCCAGATTCTTCACGAGTGCAAATCCCATATTTTGCCAGATCTAGCTCTGAACTCCTCTGCCTCATACTTAACAGCAAAGGTTCTAGTGGCCCAAAGGTTGCCACAAGGCTAAGCCCAACATGCAAGGGCATCTATGGTGCAGACATCACCGCCGCGCCGCTCCACTGCCCACCAGCTTTCGACCCCTAACTGTGAGGAGGAGGCAGTCACTTTAACCCTCCTCCGGTGAAAGGCGTGTATGACCTTCCTCTGTGGTCTGGTGGAGAGCTGCAGCCAGCAGCCCCCATTTCCAGGCGTGAGGGTGAGGCTGCCCTGTAAAGGAGAGGGCCAGGAGGCTCCCGGGTCTGGAAAGGCTCTGGAGAGGCCACGAGGGAGGGTGTGATGATCAGGTGATGTGGAAACATCACCTCATGAACCACCTTTTGGTAGCCTGGGGTAGTTCCTAAGAGGAACATTCCCAGGTGCGGTGTTAACTGCAGTCATTAAAACATCCGCCAAAAGCAAGCAGCAGGTGTGGCGGTGGGGCCACCACGCCGGCCAATGGATGCGGCAGTCAAACACGCTCCTCAAGCCGAATGATGGAGATGAGGAAACGGCCTTTATCAGCCGTCAATAGATGTGTCATAAAACTTGAGATAAACAGATGATAATTTTCGCTGTGACTAAGTGGGGTTAAGAAACAGGAGGAGCTCAGCAGAAAGAATTCAGACCTGGCCTGAGGCACCTGGACGGGTGTGTTTCAAAGACCTGCACTGGAGCGTCATGGTTAACCCAGTGCTGAGACACACTCAGTGAGGTGCCTGGCTAAATTATTTAACTCCTGTGTAGTGTCCCTCCTACCTTTGCCCAAATTCCCTCATCTGTGCCTGGGCTCTGCTGCAGAGAGTCTGCTCTGAGAGTCCAGCAATTCTTCTCCCAGTGACACTTAGCAAGAAGACTGGAGCTCCAGGACAGAAATGCCATGGATGCTGGATTATTAAAAAAGCATTCAGAATAGGTCTAGATTTTAAAATAATTTAGGAACTTGAGGTTGCTTGGGATCTTGCCACCCTATACCTGTGCCTCTCTCTCCATGTGATGCCTTGGGACTCTGGAGCTACCAAGATGCTTGAGCACAATGGCTCCTTTGACTTGACAGCAATGATGCAGGCCAAGTTTGAGTGAGGTGATAAAGCAGAACTGGTTTTTTGTTGGGCCTCCTCCACTTCATATGATAAAGCTTGATTATGGTTATCGTGTTGCAAAGTACTTAAACTGTGCTGTGCTGATCTCTGTGTGCTGTAGCCCCCCATGTGGCCTCCTACAGACCAGCAGCTCTGTTTTGGTAGCCTTCTTGAGGAAAGTAAATGTGGACAGCAATTCTTTGGCTTGGTGGGTTAAGATGTCAGGCCATTTGACTAGGAACTCACTACTGCAGTTTTTCACAGAGATCTCTGCAGTTACATTTCTCTGACATTATTTACTGATGTCCCAAGCTTTACCTGACTCTAGCTACATGTCTACAACTTAATGTTGTCAGTCAAACCTGACTATCCTAGATACTAGGATATGGTTTTCTTTTTTTAGGCCATTTAAAAAGGTAATTTGGTCATATGATGAATTTAGGATTGTCATCTTATCTTAAAAGAAGGCGGCCCTCCTTCCTCTTCATTGCTTAAAAGATGGTCTGTAGCAGAGATAGCAACCCCTCACCAAAGGTACTGGGTCTGGATCTCTGTGAAAGAATTGATCAGCTGCTCTGCAGTAGGCACCCACCCTGTAGAGAAAATGCAAGTCACCTCTGGGCATCAGAGCTGGGTCTTATAATTGTTTTTTAAAATCACATGCTCCTCAAGGGAAGAAATAAGATGTTTCTATCTGGTATGAGCAGCAACAAAGCACACATACAGCGTTTACTTAACTCCATTAAGAGGCATTATTACTGTAGGAACCAGATCTAAATTACCTGAGTAATTCACAAATGAGTAACTTTGTTTACATCTGTTGCATCAGTGTGATGAGTTAAACACCAGTCAGGTGATGTCGTGAGACTGAGTCGGAAGTTTGAGACAGAAGAGCCTCTTGGATCACCCAGTCCATCCCTCGGTTACTCTGCCATGCTTCACTACACCTCGTATCTGCATTATTTTCTTAGTTGGATTCAAAGCATTTCATGTACCAGGGGTTCCACCACCAGTTTCTGAATTTTTTCCACTGTGAGATTTCATTGCTAGGAAGGAGCTCCTGAAAACGCAGCCTCATCCTGCCGTGTCACTTTATCACACAATAATGCAATACAAGGCTGGAACAGACTCAGAGATCATCCGGTCCACTTCTATGCCTACAGGCAAATCCAACTATAATTAAAACATTCTGACAAATGCGTGTTCAGCCCGCTCTGAAAGATCTCAGCCTCTTCCGGCAAGCCATACCAGAGCTTGCCTGCTCCTGATAGTTTTCCTACTGCCTAAATATTTCCTGCTGCATTTCACACTCACTGCATCTCCATCTCTCTCCCAAGGAGACATCACCTTTTCAAACAGTTATCACCTTTTCATTTTTTCCTAGCAATATTTTTATATATTTTTAAATATAAGTTATATTTTTATATAAGATATATTTTTCACTCTAGGGAGAGTATGAAGTATAGACTAACCTGGTCTCCTGCAGATATCATGCCATAATATTTGTTATCTCTGAATCTTCTCTTGTTTTACTCCATCTTCTATCTGCTATAAGAAGTCTCTTAATTCTTAAATGCTTCATATTTAGCTGGGAAAAGTACAGCTTGGCCTAATGCTGCTAGACTAGCCAAGAGAGAGTCATAAAGCCTCTCTTTGGGGGTTAAAAGGTAGGTTTTCCTTTGCACCACAAGTTACAGTTTTCTTATGAATATTAATGAATTTACCCTGACATTTTAGGAGGATATTATTCCTTTTAGACACCAGGAGAACTGAGTAACAGGGCTTGTGGTCCACATTCCTGGAAGGAATAAAGCTCAGGTAGCTCCAGAGGAGATCTGGATCTCTTGGCTATGCTGGTGCTGGTGAACTGAAGGGTGACAGTGCCCATCCTATGGCTTTGATGCTACCTGGTGTGATCTAGTCACCTCCATGCTATTAAGATCCTTCAACCCTCAAAACCGGTTGGCCCCTTTCAGCTGCCTGTTTGAAACGCTTTGTGCTCATTCCCAAGCTGGGAGCTGCTAGCTGGCCAGGGCTGCAGCTCTGCCAAGCGCTGTTCTTCCAGCATCAGGGCACAGACCAGAGTGTCCCAGCGCCTCCGCCTGTGCCTCGACTCTGTTTAGTTTTCTTGTACAGGAATAGCCCTTGCATCCTATTTCACTAGCATAAGTGCAAGGTCATCTTTTCCCTACGCTGGCTTTGCTCTCTAAGGTCGGCAGGGTGGCTACAGAGACTGGCACAGCTGAAGAAAAGATTCGAAGCATTGTGTCTGCTTTAAAATAATTTTTATTCGCGTCAGTTTGCATTTCCGAGCCTACTAAATAGGAAAGGCAGACGGATGATATATAAAAGTCACTCTAAACAATGGACAAAATATCATTCAATAAATACCAGATTTTTCCATTAATTGCAGGACTGAATGAAAGCTCCTTGGGGTTGTTTTTCAAAAGCGAGCAGGAGCAGAGATTAGACAACTCTAAAGATCAAATACTTAACTGCAACATTAACTGTACTTTTAAACTGCTGGCAGGGATCCTGGAGAGTCGCGTGGTTGTTACACCAGTACACAAAGAATGTTTTACAGGGCTGTCTCTGATCACTGTTTTTCAGTGGAACTGAATGCACAGGCAGCAGCGCTATTGTACAATTACCAACTCTGTTGCAACACACTGTTGACTTTTCTGCTAATGAAACGTACTGTTTTCCTGGGGCAGTTCCTATTATTGTGTTCCTGAGATTTATTTATTTAATTATGGATGTGATTTATCAGGAACTTTCTTTTTAAGAAAGGAAGAGAAGGAAGGAGAGAGGGAGAGAAAGAGAGAACAAAAGTGAGGGAAAGAAAGAGAAAGAAAGAGAAAAACAGAAAGAAAAAGAAAGAAAGAGAAGGTCAGTCTGATCCTTCAGGAATATAGATATTTGAAAAGAAATCTACTCATCTGAGCTGTTTTCTAGCTGGATGGGCTCCAGAAAAGACTGCAAAAGTTGGGGAAAGAGGAAAAAGGGATGAATTAACACAGAAAACCCTTGATCCACTCTGCCAACGTGTCCCTGGTGCCTGGAGTAAGAAGGTGGTACCTCCCAGTGTATTGCCTGCCTTCACAGCCGCTCCTTCCAGCCCACCCCAGAGCAGCTATTCTGGACCCAGCTGCGTGCACAGGTGGCAGATTGGTACCCAAACTGGTTCTTGTTTTGCACAGCTGATTTCCTCTGGGAAACCAGACTACAGCCAAACTGTGGGGTAGGCATTTTCCAGGGAATGATCCCAATTGTTCCCCAAACACTGCCTCCAGCCAGCACATCTGGGTTTCCTTTATACATGATCAAGACATGGATAGGGCTGGCACCTCTCCCGGGGAGGTGCAAGTGCTCCTAGAATTCAAAAAGTGCCAAAGACTAAAGATACACATTGAGACCGACACCTCAGAATGCGTAAAATGGGGTGAAACTTGCCCTATATATAGAACACATATACCATATGTATTTCATGTGCACCAGAAATACAAACAGCACATATATAAACACTTACTGTGAATTTGATATGGTATTTCATCTTCTAAAAATTTAATGTTGTCCCTGAGCAGTCAACTACTATGATATGTTCGAGCCACCGTCTTGGTCAGAACCGCAGAAAGATGCATCTTCATAGAATCACAGAATGTTTTGGGTTGGAAGGCACCTTAAAGATCATCTAGTCCCAACCCCCTGCCGTGGGCAAGGACACCTCCCAGTAGACCTGGTTGCTCAAAGCCCCATCCAGCCTGGCCTTAAACCCAAACAGGCACGTACAACAGGAAAATGTAATTATATTAAAGCCAGCATTTGCATACAACACACGTATATATTTCAATTAATAATTTAGCCTGCAAGAACATTTCTGTTCATTTAATTATTGGTGCAATAATGCCAATATTTCTGTTCTGCTTCTGATAATAGAAAGGATAGATTTGTTAAAACAATGGGCCATATGGAAAGAAATCTGTTTCCAATTCTGATGCTAGGCTTCCTTTGTAACACAGAGTAAGTCATTTAATCAGGGTGTATCTTCATGTTTCTTCATTTGGAAAATGGAATTAATAACACTTCCTGGCTCATGAGGTTGTTGAGAGACTTGGTAAATTGTGTTTGAATAGCGTGGTGCAATCCCTAATGGAATGCTCAAGTGCAACGTACCGGGGCAATTCCAAGCACAAATACAGGCTGGGTGGAGAATGGATTGAGAGCGGCCCTGACGAGAGGGACTTGGGCGTGTTGGTGGGTGAGAAGCTCGACACGAGCCGGCAATGTGCGCTCACAGCCCAGCCAGCCAACCCCATCCCGGGCTGCATCAAAGGCAGCGTGGCCAGCAGGGAGAGGGAGGGGATTCTGCCCCTCTACTCTGCTCTGGTGAGACCCCACCTGGAGCACTGCATCCAGCTCTGGAGCCCCAAATATAAGAAGGATGTGGACCTGTTGGAGCAGGTCCAGAGGAAGACCATGAAGATGATCAGAGGATTAGAGGACCTCTGCTATGAGGACAGGCTGAGAGAGTTGGGGTCGTTCAGCCTGGAGAAGGTTCCAGGAAGACCTTGTAGCAGCCTCCCAGTGCCTGAAAGGGGCCTACAAGAAACCTGGAGAGAGGATTTTCACAAGGGTGTGTAGTGAAAGGATGAGGGGTAACTGCTTTAAACTGGAAGAGGGTAGATTTAGTTTAGGTATCCGGAAGAAATCCTGTACTGTGAGGAGGGTGAGACACTTCAACAGGTTGTCCAGGGATGTTGTGGATGCCCCATCACTGGAGGTGTTCAAGGCCAGGCTGGATGGGACTTTGAACAGTCTGGTCTAGTGGGAGGCGTCCTTGCCCATGGCAGGGGGGTTGGAACTGGATGATCTTTAAGGTCCCTTCCACCCTAAACCATTCCATGATTCTATGAAGGTATTATTGTCAACAGAGAAGGGCTATGTGCCAGACCTCTACCGTCGTCTCCTGATGGTGCCACCCCAAACTTACTTTTCATGTCACCCACATGAAATGTTATTCTAATTATGTATATAACAGAGTGTGTGAATGAGTGTAATGAACATTAATGCAAATGTTAAGACTTGCACCTACCAGAATCCGGTGAATTTACTTATGTAATGCCTGTTTTTCTATTTCTTATTCCTCCTTATTTGTTGTTTGACACTGCATTTAAATGAGAGTTGAGAAAAAGGATCACTTCATGTCTTTTCTATTTGCTAAGTAAGACTGCACAGTCTTCTGGGTGTCATATAATTTGAGTGGAATGAGTTTATTTTTTTCTGGTGAGTATTTGTGCTTGAAAAATCTTGAGATTTGAATATGAGGGAATATGAATGTTTTCAGAACACACACCACCAGCAAACCTGGCCATATTTGAATGTTATTTTTTCTATACACCAAAGGAAAATCTTTCAAGCGATTTGTTCATATCATCATATTTGTCAATCCTGTAGAATTAGTCCTTTCAGTGTAAAACTTCGCTATGGAATAAAAAACAGTATAAAATGTGATACAGAATTTCTCTTCAATAACTTTTCCTTTTATTTTAAACATAAATCCCATCATCTCCAGCAACACTGGAAGCTTACCCTTTTTACCAAGTATCAATTTCTTTCAACATGTCTTGCAACTGTGGCTTGAAAAATGAAGTCGTCATTCACTCCTACTTCTGTGTATTCAGAAAGAGGTTGTCACAGTGATTGTGTGCCACCTCAGCTTTGGGGCCCTGACTCTGCAGGTGGAACCTCTGTTCTGTTGAGGTTCCTGTGCCGCCTATCAGGAGGGCACTACTCAGGGAATAAAGTCCTGGCTCTGATAAGCAGCCACTGAAACCCAGGTTGCTTCAAAGGGGCTGAAATGTGCTCTTCTTGTTCTTTCCTTGTCCTTTTCCTGTCCTACTAAGTATTAGAGGTCTTCCTGCACCATGAAGAGATCTAGGGACGCTGCCATATGAAAAGATCTTTTCCCTAGGCAGCAGGGTGGGATTACAGCTCTGCCCCTCTTCTTTGCTTCAGGCAAAAGAACAAACAGAGCTTTTTGTGGTCCATGCTGCTTCAGAGCTCACAGGGACCCCCTGCTTCCAAGCTCTCTCCGGCTGATGATACAGACCTTACTAGCAGAGGATCAAATCCTTCTGCAAAAGCCCTGAAAACCGAGACGGTGGAAAGAGGGAATTGAGAACATCCCTCAGTACAGATATAAAGTGAGGATGACACAAGGGCAATGTGGCCTACAAAGGAATCACAGGAGATATATTCATTAGAGCATTAGAGCATATTCATTAGAGACGGTTTCAAGGACCATAGTTGAGGTCTGGATGCATTAACTTCTGTGCATAGTTAATGAACTGTGTTATTCCTCACTATTCTTTGTTTCTTTCAGATTCCATTGATGAAAGATCCTGGTTGGATTCGAAATGTCTGGACTCGCAATCTAAATGTAGGAATTTAATTGTTCGTTTGCTTTTTAACTCCAGTGCATTAGGGCAGGCCTAGCTTGAAGCCTGGTGGGTCTTTGTGAAATCAGGATAAGGCAGTGGTTGACTCCTGTCCACCTTCTGGCACCCAGCACTGCATGTCCAAGTGTCACCCTTTGGACACCGTGTTACTACCTGTCCACTGTGGTATTATTGCTGCGAAAGGTTAGGTGGCTCTGTGAAACTGGTGGCCCTCACATTTGGCCAGTACTAGCAGGATAAGGATGGAAATGGCACAAAAATTCAGGAATTTGGCACTTGACCTGGGCAATAGGAACAAAATCATCAAAGCTGTGACAAATTTGAGATGTGAGGCATGTCCCAAGCCAGGGAAAACATGCCCCGACGTCCCTGCTGCCAAAAGCAGAAAGCCTGTCTGAGGTGCTGAGGTGAGGTGGTGGTCTTGGGACACAGCCACAAAGTGGACAGAAGAAACACTCAGGAGAAGTAATGAGAAAGGGAGAAGGGCACTTCCTACCCTGGTTATAGAGCTGCCACTGCTGAACCACTGGTGAAAAAGGAAAAAGGCACAGATTCAGGAAAAAACCTGATGTTTTCCTAAGTGACTCTGCAGTGACCTACTCTTACAGTAATGGTGGGGCAGAACATTTAGAGGGTGATGTGTTTGAAATCACAGGTAGGACCACGGCATTTCTCTGCAGCACCAATCAATGCCACGTAGGCACATCTGCTTAGCCGAACTATTGGAGTCACCGTACAGCTCTGCGTGGGTTTCACAGGAGATGTGTTAGCCTGGGTGGAGTACAATGTTAGCATAGCTTTACTGCTGTCGCACATAGATCCCACGCCGGTGTTTCCATACAGCCTACACAGTGCAGTATAAGATAAACTCTACCGTTTACGGAGGCACCTTCCTGATCCAGGAGTCTATGGCAACTCGCATGTAACTCCTCGGCGTGCGAGCTGGCTGGTAGAGCCTGGCAGCTTTTCATTTTGGGTTTGGCAGATGTAGGTCAAGATTTCCATGAAGGTATGTCAGCTTTTACAAACTGAGGATCTAACCTTTAGGATGAGTTTGATATTAGCAACGTCATGTAAACAGGACAGGCGGCTAAATCAAACAGGCAGTCTGAAATGAGGGTGAGGTTGGTTGCTGTTGGCAGGGGTTGGGTTTGGACATCCAATTCCAGTAGCTGAGCTATGCAAACAGAAAGGTACCTGGGAGCTCAAAATGCCAGTAAAATAAACAGGAAAGGAACTCCAATTAGGAGAGCATAGCATAAAATCTGCAAATTAAATGCCTGTAAAGCAATACTACAGACGTGATCTTTCCTTTCCAAACTTTGGGAACATTCGGATCCGCATTCAGGTGAGATTCTGAACAAGAACATCTCCTGGGTAACCAAAACATGTGATGTGAACTTGTACTGTAGCTTTGAAAGAACTGAGGATAATGCATTCTTGCAGTATGATTACACTTTAAGAAAAAACAGCTTATGTTCTATTTGGGCAAAATTTTGAATTCATTTTTATGTGTCGTCATTATGCTGTTTGTCCTAGATGTCTCATGACATAGTACAGAAATATGTGAAGAAGAGGTGGAGGAAGAATTTGTAACGTGGATGTGCTGTTTATATTTAAAGTGTGCTACACAGAAAG
Organism: Chionis minor; assembly: GCA_013398295.1. Taxonomy (NCBI): domain Eukaryota; kingdom Metazoa; phylum Chordata; class Aves; order Charadriiformes; family Chionidae; genus Chionis; species Chionis minor. Next base: position 678,832 of record VZSF01007195.1, read on the forward strand.
ATCTCCTGATCATGGGAAATTAGCACACCAGTAGTGATAAAAAAAATCCCAACGATGTTGCAGGCAAAAGACGTGTTCACACTAAGCTGTGCCTAGGTGTGTGCAGACACGTTAGCAGCATGAAACAGAAAGTGAGAAAACCCTACCAAACTGAATCTGCCACGTGATTACACAGAATTACATGGGATAAACTACATCTGACTGGGACGAGGAAGATGAGCAATAAGCATGATCCCAACCCCATGCAAGCAACATGCAAAACATGCAGGGTGAACGAGCCGGGCTGTCACCAGGGCTGCCCGGGAGGGGCAGCTGATACCACCGGGATGACTGCACAGGGAGGCTTTTGTGTTTGTGCCCAAATTGCAGTGTGGGGGTGGGCATGGGGACAAACAGGGTGTCTGAAGAGCTCAGACCAGAAGCAGACATGTACCTTGACATGACTCTGAGCTACCTGTGGGTATCATACCTGTGGGTATGATTTTGTTTTTTATTCTATGAAATAGAATTATTTTCAGTATTTTCTGACCAGGTCTTTGTCTTTTCTTGTACTACGGCAGAGCCTGATACAAAGAACTCTCTGCTTGCCTGTTCCTAGTCTTGCTTTTTAAAAAAAATAATTCCACCTGCTTGAAACAATGAGTAAGACCCTTCACTTGTATAATACAGAGTTCACTGGCTTGGATGGGATTAGGTTGCTTTGTGTGAACTGAGCATAAGGCCTGATACTTTTCAGTCTCTAAACTCACTGTCATGGGAATTCTTTTTGCGCATGATATGCTGAACACAATATTGCTGATGTGCGAATAATAGTAAAAAAAGCTCATGTTGCTTTTGTGGGCAGAAGCTGCTAGGTTTGAGAGACTGTTTATGGTATGTAGATTTGTCTGCAGTAGCTAAACTGTACAGTAAATTGTAACGAGGGCAGCAGGAATGAGGCAAAGTCTCTGATGACTTCTCAGATTTGCATAATGGAATATGTAAAGCATACAGACCGCCAGGACTAAGGCTTTCTACCCCAGAAGACACTAGACCTAACGAAATGGATTCCACTAATTTCACTGAAGTAAATGATATCCATAGACTTATGCAAAATGCTTGTTTTAAGAAACACCTCTGCAAAATTAATGGAACAGGTATAAATGATTTTCACAGCATGCTAATCCTTGAATGCAGCAATTTTCTCAAAATAACCCTGAAACAGATTTATTTTTTTTTAAAAGCTCTTGTATGTATGTGCAAGTGCTTGTAAGCTTTTTTTAGATTGTGAACAGAAATTCATGGACACAGAGTTGACACTCATTGGCTTTTATGTAAGGGCAGGATCTAGCGAATGATACGTAGAGCAGGCAGAGTTGATTACACATTCATTTACAGTATTTTAATACTGGACTAGCTAGAATTGTTTCAACTTTCTCAGTTCAACATTGAATTAGATGTCCTTAAAATGGACCATTGCCTCCTGAGAGCCACTCAAATACATCATACTTTCTGTCCAGATTGCATAGCCATAACGCTCTTGTAAGATGGGTGTTTCACTTTAAAAAATTTTTGTGCATTTTATACTTCAAGACTCTTCTATATTTCACAGTCTTTGTTCAAATATTAATATTTGAATAATGAAAATTTCCATTAGAGTAAAATGCTAATTTTTGCTTAGCTTTCAACAGAGCAGCAAAAATCAGAAAAAGGAAATACCTCCTTTCAATTCAGACTGTAGTTCCTCCATTAAATACTTCATTTTCCAAATCCAAATTGGCTGATACACTCTTTGTCACAGCAAACCTAAGTATAGTTTTCCAAATAATTATTTTTAGATGGATGAAGATGAAATACTGTCTAATTGCAGTTCTAAAATAACATTCATTACTATGTTCAGGGATTGCAGTGCTGTAACATTTCTGGAGAGGCTGCATTCATTACAACACCAAGAATATTTTGAGGGAAGGATTTAGTACTGAGTTACCAGGAACACTTCTCCTACTCAGAAATTTGGACATGAAGTTGGAATAGAACACAGTACTATTTTCATGATTTCGCAAAGCCAATCACATCTATTAACTATATTAGCACTCCAGATGTAGAAATCATAAAAATGAAGCCAAGTCCTCAGATAATGTCACATAGACATGCATGTCCTTATAGAAGATGTAGAGAAAGATAGAGGGTACAAAACTGAAATAAATTACTGTGTTCCTGGCTCTAACATCCCTGATTTAAAGGTACCAGTGAGAGTTTTATACAAGTCCTCAGCCTAAACCAGGAGAGTGAACTGTTTAGATATGAGAACAGCTGCAGTAAAAGACCTTGTTTACTGATTAATTGCCCAGGCTTGATGCAAGTAATTAAAGAGAATTTATTTTCCTGTGACTGCATTGGCAGAATTTATTTCTGTGCCTCAACTTGATTCTAGGATTTCAACACAATCTTTATCATCAAATTTATCAGCAACAATATATTTCTGAGAACAAATCAGCCCACAACATTAAGATTAAGTCAGCTCTCACGGCAAGCAAGACTGAAAAGATCATTTGCTTAAGCCAAATATACTTTTAAACATTATCATTGCTCCATACAGCTCAAATTTTGCCTGAAGAAATTATTTAAAACAAGCATTCAAGGGATGACTGTACTTTAAATCCAGAAGCAGCACAGTCCTTGGCATAAACTGTAATCACTACAATCCCCAAGAAGGGAATTGCAAGGAAAATGGCTCTAAGACAGATTATACCAAAACAGTATCTCACTTTCTCCTGCAAATCACCTGATACTGAGTCTAGAGGTTAAAGATCAAAGAGATCTGAAATCTGTGCTTACAGATCAAGGTGTCCTCACGGCTCGGCACACATGAAGGAACGAGAAGACAGTGTGGAAAGACCTGGGGGCCAAAGTTCTTCAACAGACTTGTACCCTTGCGCCTGCCTGGCTGTTACAGAAAGCTTTGGGGAGGGAAAGTGGGCTCCCTTCAGCTGGAGGTGCAGGATACACACCTGCTGCCCAGGCTGAATTGGGAAAAGTGCCCTTTGGATTGATACACACAGACATTTTTTTAAAAAAATGCCCTAACCTGGTTATATTCTACCACTTCAAATATTCAAGAAAGCTGAGTCTTAGTGAGAGCAAAAGAAAGAAAGAAAAAAGTAGGAAGGGGTTGGATTACCTTGCTTTTTTTCAGCAAAATTAATAAAATAGGGCTGAAGAGTGGAACTTTTGAGTGAAGCTTGGAGAGGCTTCCCCCACCAGTTCACTGGTGTGGGAGAAAGCAGCCAGGGTCTGCCTCTCCTCCTGACAGCTTGCTCACAATCCTCCATCTGCCTCTTTCTGCAGGGGAGATTAAAACCCTTTTCATCCGGTTTATATGACAGCCTGAACTAAGGACAGCACCTGAGATAGCGCAGAATTTTCTGCCTTCAAAGCCACGTAAACCTGCTTCTCGTAACTACAAGCAAGGGACAGGGTGCCCCTTCATTCAACAGGAGCCACACACAGAACAACCACTTTTATACCCTGGTCTGCACAGAAGTGAAGAATTTTTTTGTCACGGTGAGAAGCACCAAATATTGTTACTTTTATTATAAAACTGATTTTAGACACTTTAATCTCTCAGTGGAGTTAAAGAATGAACTCTGAGCTGAGCTATATTTGCACTTAATGCTTAGCTTATGATAAGAAAAAGTTTTGTACAAAATATCTCTTTATCTTCCTATTATCTTAAGTTGGCTATAGCTGTTACATCTTTGCTAGCTAGGAGAGAGGGACTAGTTTGCATAGCAAGGAGGTAACAATACAGCGAACTAATCAAGATGTGCTGCTTTGCAACCCCCGAGCAATAACTTTCAGAACCTGTTTGCAAGGATAATTCAATGTTGGTAGACGGTCTGACGTCGAAATTGCAGACACGAGGCTGAGAAGAAAGCAACAACCCTCTCAACAGAAGGAGCTGCTTTCCAAATATCTTTTCCTCTTCAGGACTGACTGCTATTTCAGTTTGCAAGACTTGCAGGAATAGTAAAAAAAAGGTTGTACTCTGGGAAGTAGAGCAGCTTTGTCTGAAGTTCTCAAAGTGTGTTTTGTACTATTTTGTTCTAAACAAATAATACTGGTCATCTTGCTTGTGATGTGCTGTGCTTTGAACACAGTATTCTGGGCAAAAGCTTCACCAGTCATGCATAGATTTACTGGACTGATGAAAAGCCAGCTTTAGGGCTGGAAACTATTTCAGTCCAGAACAGAACAGAGGGGTTTTCCATGGAGTTGTGCAGGATCTCTCATTTCTTGGATGCGTATGCATTTAAACATCAGTCGGTGTTTTGCCTGAGCAGACTACAGGTCTGTGTTTGAACATGCCTATGCGGGAATTCTGGGCTTTGGCTGAAGAACACGTTTGTGATTTCACTGTTATCTTCTTAATCTCATACACTGTGATTGCTTTGCTTTATCAGGGCTCAAGATTTTCTAAGCTTTCTAAGATTATATTTAGAGAGGTCAAGCTTGGTTATTTACATATTTGGAGCTAAATTACATTCTGATGAGATTGGACCGGTATAAGTAGACCTCCAGCAAGGCTGATGTATTTAGCCTCTCTTGTTCCTAATTTAAATATTCCTATACTCTTTTGCTTTGGCCATGTTTGGATCATAGGAGTCAATAGATGCCTCTGTTTCTAAATAGCCAAGTATTTTGTAGCAGACAACTGAGTTTTGATTGTGGAAAGAGCTCCTAGGATATAAAGGAAGCATTGAGGTTTTCAGGGTTTTGCAAGGCTGGATGTGGATAGAGAGGAAAAAGAAAGGCTCTTTTGAGAACTTTCATCATCAAGACTTGTTATATTCTGAGAAGGAAAAAAAAGTCTTGTCTGGTAGTTCGTCGGTTACGGATCTCCTTTTTGAGACTGTATTTTCAGTGGGAGGGGTAAGGGGGGGAATGGTGTATCTGTCGCAAAACCAAGTCTGAAAGTACTTGGTTCAAAATCAGGTTTGGTTATGTAACACAGGCCCTGACGTCATGAGAGCTGATAAGCGTGTTATCGTTAGAGATGAGCATTCTGGTACATGACCAGTGCCTCCTGTCCTGTCCCTCATTCCAGCTGCAGCAGTTCCTGGAAAATCACATTTGACAAAATAATCCTCTCAGTCTCCTCTTTCACCTGTCACTCCCCTGCCTCATTGATGACTTAAACTTTATAGTCCTTCTGGTGACATCACAGTCTGCATGAGGATGATGTCATCATCTCACCTCTTAACAGTGAGGCCACAGAAGGAAGATAAGAAATGATGTCAGAAGTGTTTTGGCTAGCACGTGCGACTGTTGGCAGACAATTACAATACTCGGGAACTGTGACCATAAGGAAAGCAAAATCCGAAAGCTGGAGTTGGCAAAGCGGAAGGAGCTCAGGCGGGGCAGACTGGATGGCGGGTGCAGGTCAGAAGCATCTGCCTAAATGTGACAGATTGAACACACTGCCAAAAGCAAGATGGTTTCATATGGAATAAAGGATAAAGTTTGTCCTGTATGGCTTTACATTGGAGAAGGACAGCATTCTTTCTCTTTTCAAAGGAAGTTGCTACTACTCAGATCTTCGAGCACCTGATACTGAAACAGTGGGGACAGTCAATCCCAGGAACAGAGACAAAGCAAAACCAGGAGGACAGACAACACTGGCAACGAGTTGAAGTCAAGGAGGCCAAATGTTTTAGAAATCTCTGTGACTAAGTAATTACTACTTTCTTTAAAAAAGAAGTTCTCAAAATAAATCAAGCACCAAGAGGTGGATTAAATGCCAGGATTTACACGCTACAATAACCAGCACTACTGTGCCTTCAAATGAATCACAAAATGAAGTATTAGATAATTGGACTTAAAGAGAAAAGAAAAAGAAAGGGAAAAAATAATGTGAACCAGTCAGAGAATTCAGTATACTATCACAGGTGACTGGAGGTACTGTATAAAAATATCTATGTATATTAGGAGAACTATTCCTTTGTTACAATGGTGGGACATTTAAATAGGCAGTTACAGGATCAGAATCCAACTACTTTCTGATGTAACGTTGGAATAAAACTAGATCAACTCTTAATTTTTACTGCCTGAACTACTCCGAGTTTAATGCTAATACAGAGAATGTCAGCACCAGAATCCAGAGCTTTCTTTGCTTATGAGTTCATTATATATCAAAAGCTAAAAGCTCAACTTTGACAGAATCACAGAAACACAGAATGGTAGGTGTTGGAGGGGATCTTCGGAGATCATCTAGTCCAAGCCCCCTGCCAGAGCAGGTTCACCAGGAGCAGGTTGCACAGCATTCAGGTGGGTTTAGGATACCCCTAGGGAAGGAGATTCCACCACCTCTCTGGGCAGCCTATGCCAGTGCTCTGCCACCCTCAAAGGAAAGAAGTTTTTTCTCATGTTGAGATGGAATTTCCTGTGTACCAGTTTGTGCCCGTTGACCCTTGTCATGTTGCTGGGCACCACTGAAAAGAGTCTGGCCCCCTCCTCTTGACACCTGCCCTTCAGATATCTATACACATTGATGAGAACTCCTCTCAGTCTTTTCTTCTCCAGGCTAAACACACCCAGTTCTGTCAGCTATTCCTTATTAGAGAGGTGCTCCATTCCCTTGATCATCTTTGTAGCCCTCCACGGGACTCTCTCCAGCAGTTCCGTCCTTCTTGAACTGGGGAGCCCAGAGCTGGACACAGTACTCCGGATGCAGCCTCACCAGGGCAGAGTAGAGGGGGAGGATGACCTCCCTCCACCTGCTGGCCACACTCCTCTCGATGCTCCCCAAGATGCCATTGGCCTTCTTGGCCATGAGGGCACATTGCTGGCTCATGGTCATCCTGTTGCCCACCAGGACTCCCAGGTCCCTCTCTGCAGAGCTGCTTTCCAGCAGGTCAGCCCCCAACCTGTACTGGTGCATGGGGTTATTCCTCTCCAGGTGCAGGACCCTACACTTGCCCTTGTTGAACTTGATTAGGTTGAACTTTTCTAGTTTTCTGTATTTCTTTTCTATATATGAACTTTTCTATATTTCTCTGTATTTCTGAGTCATTNGTTCTGTCAGCTATTCCTTATTAGAGAGGTGCTCCATTCCCTTGATCATCTTTGTAGCCCTCCACGGGACTCTCTCCAGCAGTTCCGTCCTTCTTGAACTGGGGAGCCCAGAGCTGGACACAGTACTCCGGATGCAGCCTCACCAGGGCAGAGTAGAGGGGGAGGATGACCTCCCTCCACCTGCTGGCCACACTCCTCTCGATGCTCCCCAAGATGCCATTGGCCTTCTTGGCCATGAGGGCACATTGCTGGCTCATGGTCATCCTGTTGCCCACCAGGACTCCCAGGTCCCTCTCTGCAGAGCTGCTTTCCAGCAGGTCAGCCCCCAACCTGTACTGGTGCATGGGGTTATTCCTCTCCAGGTGCAGGACCCTACACTTGCCCTTGTTGAACTTGATTAGGTTGAACTTTTCTAGTTTTCTGTATTTCTTTTCTATATATGAACTTTTCTATATTTCTCTGTATTTCTGAGTCATTTTCACATGCACCGTGTGCAGGCATCCCAATTGCAGTCAGTCGTAACCCAGGTACTATGTGCTTGAACATGAACTCTAGCTTTAGTGGGGGAAATACCAGACATTACTGATAATGCATTAAATAATTAACTTTTTGGTTTGAGTGGTTATTTTGCTCACTGGCAACATACTTTAGGTTGGGCAACAACTAGTGTCCCAAGCTAAAATTGAAGGCCTTCCCGCTCTCCTTCCCCCATGTGAATTTACATGAACGACATCTAGGAAATCTGTTCTTGAGTTTCATTAAACTCTTCTCTGCTTGTAGACTTTATTTTTTTTTTTTTTAGGCCAGTTTTATTAATTTACAGAAGACTACACAGCTCAGCTTTCCTCTTACTTGTATTTTCGTAGTAACTATGAGCCCAGAGCACACACTAGAACTCCACTGTGCCAGAACTGTACAAACACAGAGTGAATATGTAAACCATAAGCTCTTTGGGACTGGAATTATGAGTTAGGTAATAATGGATGGATATAAACAGACCAGCAAAGGACAGGAAAGAAACAGCTTCCATGAGCAGGTCCTTCAAAAGTCTGTGGACAGTTTTAATTCAAACCTTGGGAAACAAACCTGTGATGCCCAATGCAACGCCTCCAGAAAGAAACTGGTGGAGGGGGAACTGTTACAGGAAGAAAACGGTAATAGTTCAGAATTTCATCATTTCTGAGTATGTGGAAGTGACACCACCAGGGACTCTTCTTTCGCAAAGGCAGAGCATGCCTCCAGACCATACATCCCCAGCCATCTGGTTTTGTGAGTAACTCCAGACGACTTTTTAGGAGCTGTCCCTGACCATACTGTCCTCCAAACTCTGCACTGGGCTAAGCCAAAACCACAGCCATGAATCATGCTAAGGTTTGGATGTTATGGAAGGTTATCTACTAGTGCTTGGTCCTATAGATGTAACTGGTGAGAACAGTTATGAGCTGAAATGCAGCACAAGGCAAGTAAGGATTTTGAAATCAGTTGGCAGAGGTTGTTCCAGAGAAACAACCTGAGGAACACCACCCTGGCACCGTGGTCACACCATCAGTAAGAGCAGCGTGAAGAAGCACAGACAGACGAAGATGGTGCCCCGCTGTTAACGGAAGCTTACTGTTGCTGTGCAAGCATTTGGCACTTTCCACAGCATCTTGTGTGTATCACGGCTATATTTACATTGCACCGTAGGAAGAGAAAACATGACCTCACACATGGAAGTATTAAAAATGTACAGCATTATTCTGTGGGTTATTTTATGTCAAGCAGCAGATGGTTGGACGTGATAAATAACTAAACACAATACAGCACTTCCAAAGCTGAGGCTGTAGCTTCTGGATTTCTGAAGGCAGCAGAGAAGGGTGGGTGTTGTTGAGACTGTGGAAAAACAGTGTTTTAGATTCAGTGTGTTACGATCATGTTTTTATTTTAGTGTAGCAGTGAAAGACTGCAACGCAACAATATGTTAGAGCAGTCCAGGACGGTGATGGCCGGAGGGTACCACCCCCTTGGAAGGAACAAAATATAGGATTTTATTCCACACGCATGTGGTGGGCAGAGCACTGCTCAGGATCCTCAGCCAGCACAGACACAGCTTCCTGTATTTACATTATTTACCTGCGCGTCTCATTGCCTACTGAGCGCCCACTGGCAAAGGATTAGATACAATACACCTGGGAAACGAAACTGCAGGTATTGCTGGGCTCAGTTGCATATTGTTTTCTCTTGGTAATTAAGTAAACACCCTAGTTTGTTGTGCCTGGGCAGAAACTGTCTTTGTTGCCTTTTTTTGTTCTAAACTTGAGGCGAACTCATTCGCGTAGCTGCGTAACTGGGAATGGAGACCAAGAAGCAGGGATCGGAGCCCGTGAGCGCGCACCAGGCGCCGTCTGCCAGCAGTTCCGCCGGAGCCGTGCGCTCTGCTCTAGCCAACGTGGAGGCAGAGCGAACAGAGCTACAGGAGGAAGACATGCCGGAGAAAACCACTCTGAAGGATTACAGTTGGGTGAAGACATGGAGGAGATCGCACGGAGATCGTTTCACAGTATACCTGGAGAGTTAACAGAAAACGGGATGTTTAAGTGCTAATGACTTGACAAGGGACTCTGCCCAGGCTTCAGCTCTGTGTACGTTTTGGGGACTAGGACAGGTAGATGCATGAAATCCAGCTCCGAAAAACTTGTTTTCAAGCCTAAAATTAGCAGGCTCTTCTTCCGCTGATGAACTTTGATCCTTTTTTTGTGCCTATTCTTTGTTGTCTTTTTTCCATGCTACTCTGTTTCCTGCTCATTTGTTTTGCAGCTAGCACCGCCCCCTCCTGCCTTCTGCAAACAGACTGGGAAAAGCCTTAAGATTCCTCTATCGGTTAGTTTTTACCACGGACATCCACTTCCCCACTGAGTTGCATAAGGCACTCAGCGTAAAAGGAGGTTACAATACCATTTTAATGGAAGGGAACCACTATCTGGTGGAAAAACTTGTATTTTGTCGCATTTATCTACGGCGATAAAGCATATGATAGTGGAAGAAGTGCTTCCTGCGCCCATGAGGGCTGGGAACTCCCGCTTCGGCCGGTGCCTTTCAAGGACCTGCCCAGCAGTTCGGGGTTCTCTGGTCCTCCCACCTACAAAAACCGGCATAAAGGTGCCTCCTTTCCCTACACATTTTTGACATCGACTGAAATGAGCTGGTAAAAAAGGAAAAAAAGAAAAAAAAGGGAGAGAGAGGGAGAGCGAGAGCAGGTATCTGTGCGAGAGGCGCCGCGGCCCGGCGGGTCACCTCAGCGGGCCGCCTCCCGCGCTGACTCAGGCCGCGGGGCCCAACGGCCGCCGGGGCCGCCCCGCCATCGCCCGGTAACTGGCCCCGGCGGCGCCGCCCGGCTTCCCCCGGCGNGCGGCGGGAGGCGGAGGTGGGTGCCGGGGGCCGGGGCTGAGGCAGGCAGGGAGCACCGCTCCCCGGCGCTGAGCCGGGCGGGGAAGGCCGCGCTCGCCCCGCCGGGCGCCGGAGGCAGCGGGTCCCTGCGGGTCCCTGCGGCCTGGGCATCCCGCCGGGGCGGCGGGCGCTGCTTTTCCCTGGCCGAGGAGCCTGGCTGTTGGGAGCGAGGGCCGGCGGCGGCGCCGGAGGGCCGGTGTGGGGTGGAGAGCGCTTTGTGCCGGGGCACGGGGCAAAGGGGAAGCGCGATGCTTTCCCGGTTTATCTTCCGCGGGAGGTGCCCAGCGCCGGGCGGCGGCGGGAGGTGTCGCTCGGGGGTCCCCGCGCCGGCCGAGCTGTGCGAGCTTGTGGAGCCCAGCGCCCCTCTGTGCGCCGCCTCCTCTGGGCCGGCAGAGGATTTTTCAGAGGAAATTTCAGAGAGTATTTTGCCTCCCCTGGGCTGGCAAGTGCTGATGCAGATGGCTGCGTTAGTACCGCTGCCTGGCTGGTACTTTCCCGGAGATGGAACAATGCGAGGCCAGAGGGATCTAATGGCATAGCAGGGCATGGCTGGCAGCAGCGCAATCGCTACGTATGAAAGTCAGCTTTCAGATATTTTGGGTTTCTTTGGCCTGATCTTCCACTCCCTGAACAGCTAGTAGTGCTTCTATTGATCAGTGTGTTTCCTCCACCTTCAAGATGAGAAAGTAGAAGAGAACGTCGCTTGTGGAGAGTGGGGAGGAGACAAAACTGTGCAATATTTTTGTTATCTCTGTCAAAAAGAGGAATTGTCTAGAGGCCCGTACTAATAACAGGATCTCGGCGCTGATGCTGCAGACTAACTAGCGGATCATTTTTCCTTTCACGTGTAAAATCATCGACCTCGATAGATCCATTGACCTCTGATTTGGTTCGCAGTCTTGGAGGGTGTTTTGGAGTGGTTTGTTTAGTTTATTTTCTGGGTGGCCTTATCTGTGTTTCTGCTGCCTTAGGAAACAAATACTGACAAATGTTTAGTGTACATAGAAGGTTTTGCTGTCATCAGTGTACCCACTCAGAAGTCAGATGGATGTACTCCTGTTACAGTAAATTGAGCCTAAATCCATGAAAAGAACTGGAGAAAAAGTGGGGAGACAGTGAAGGAGACAAGATGGGAAAGACACAACATAATTATGTTATCATTTTAGGTATAAAGCCATGAAAACGGCGTCTAATGTTTTTAGATACTTTCTGCTTTTCTGATAGCTCCCGTTCACTAATACAGACTACCTGATAACATCTACTTACCGGACTCGGTGTGGTCTGTTTGTAAAGGAGTTGGAGAGGTTTTAGTCTTTGGCCCTTTTCCATACCTGAGGATATGCAGGTGCACAGATTTGTTTATCTATGAACATACATACACACAGCAATCATCGAAAACAGTTGCTATACAGTAAGAGCTTACTTTAAACTCTGAAAATGTGGAAAATGTAAAGTTAGAGCCTAACAAAGAAATTTGTTTTCCAGTTGCACTGAAAGAAAGAACGCCAAGTCACATGAGGTATCAGCATAGAGTAGAGCTACTGCGGTGCTTCCAGAACAGTAGCACAGAGCAGCGTGCTACTCTAATACTACTAATACCATATATTCTCCAGTTATTTCAGAAATTCTTGGTTTCAGGCATCAGTTTATGCTCTTCAGTTTGTTGTAAAGTTTGATCTTATTTATGGAACGTCAGATCAAATGAGTGTCAGCCCTTGTGTGTGTACTCTCAAAGTCTGTCCGTGAGGAAGGTACAGTTGGGAAGCTGAGGCACAGAGAGATCAAGGGGAATGTGGAAGGTCTCCCAGGAGATATCTGGGAAAGGAGGAGACAAGTCTTGAGATATGATTTCAAAATTGCCTGAAATGCCAAAAGAGGTGTCTCTGGTACTACCGACCACTGACTCTTTCTCAGCTTCTCTCTTTAGTTGGTGCTAGCAATTGTATGAGTATGTGGTGAGTCAGATCATCCCATTGATCAAGCTGGAAATTATTTTTGTATGGCTTTAGTGGTGTTAGTTTTCAGTGTTGACACAAGGCCAAGATTTGGGAGACCTGGGAACGTATCGTTGGCAGGTTGGTGTGGGGACCATGGTGGTTAGTGTGGGGACCATGGTTGTACACTCAACTGACCATGAAATAATTCTCTTGGACTCTTGAGTGCCAGTCCGGTATCCTGACTGTGGGACTACAGGCCAGTCCCCCCGTCATTTGAACATGAGGATTTATTACAGGCAAGTTTTGAGTCTTCAATTTGAATTTTTGATTTCGGCTGCTCTCAAGAAAGTATTCTGTCCTTTACAGGTACTTTGTGAAGTACTGGACCAAGTAATGTTTCAACTATTTGAAAGATAGTGCAATACCAGAACCAAGTGAATAGTCGTCTCATAGTCAAAATCCGTATCTGTGAGTGAGTGGGTTCTGGGAGGGACTGACAGCTTGGAAGATAAGCTCGACATTTGATCCATTTGACTATCTGGCCATTATAAGAAGTCACAGTTTTTGGCACTGATCCTGGCTAACTTGAAATAGGAGTCAAATAGTCCCTAATAGAATTAAGCCCAGAATAATCCCAACCCTAAAATATTTCTGGAGATTTGGCTGGCAGGAAGCAAAGTGCTCTTACTCTGGTGTAGAGCCAGCCACATGCTGCATGTTGCTCTCTGATTTGGGACGTACAAGTGAATTGCACCTGTCTCCTGATTGACCAGATGGTATTGTCAAATCGCCTGCAGGAATGTGGTCTGTCCCATGCTGCTGTGACTTGGGGGAAGTCTGGAAAAAATGTGCACATAGTCAGGTTTGGACAGAGTTTGCTCTCCTATTTACAGAACAACGAGAATCACGCTCCTCAGCAGAGTGCTTTTGCAGTTTTCCCTCAACAGCTTGTCCAAATCAGGGTCATGACTGCTTGTGGCTCCCTTCTAGGTCATGTGTCCATGTCTCCTTTCCCAGGAAGAAAGAATATGCAAGGAGAATGCTTGTCTGTGTCTCACTTTGATGAGCTTGGCATGCTGCAGTTGAGATATAGCCACAGTGATAGATGCTGCCTGAAACCAATGGGACTTAAGCGCCCTCTAAGATCTAAGCCTTAGTAACTTGCCCAAGACTGTGTGTGGGTCTTGTACGAAAGCAGGGACCTAAACGGAGGTCTCCTAAAGTCCTGTGCAGTGCCTTCAATGCTCCTCTAGAGAAAGTAAATCCAGGCTGTGATTTTGCTCTGAGAAATTAACAACTTCGGGGTTCTGTCTGGAAATTAACTCAAAAAAAGTGGGACAGGAATTCATGACAGTGATCTTGGGTTAAATCGATGTAGGACCTAACAAATAGTGAAGAAAAAAGGCTTTTGAAAGTTCTTAATGATTTTCAGTTCCCAAGCTGAAATGAGTTAAAATATTAAGAGGTTTGAATGTGGTTGTCACATAGCATTAGTGACGTTACAATCTGCTGACCTTTTACTAATAAACAGAAGCACCTCTTTTAAAAATAATAGAATGAGAGTTATTATAAGCTTTTGTAGTCATTACTATGGTTGTGGTACAGACATGAAGGGCTAAGATTAATTATGAAAAAATTAATCTAGGGAATCTTCTTCTGAAATATTTCCTCCTCTCCTCTACATTTTTGTCATAAATCTTTTTTAGAATGTAACCTCTGGTACTGTTTTTCATGGTAAAGAATATGTCAATAGTAAAATTCCATTAATTGCTGTAGAGGGAGTTGATGTTCAGTACTGCAAACAAAACTGAATTGCTTGAGACAAGAAAATAAATATTTGATATGTAATAAAAGAGTGGCAATAAGTATTTACCTAGTAGGTTTTGAAATGTTGTCATTTACGTTTTTGTAAAGGAGGAATAATTCTCTTGAAGAGGCCACAGTCTGATTCCCAATTATAAGCTGGTCTCTCTCAAGCTTTACATCTTCAAAACATAAGCCAATGGCAGATCAGGGGACCAGACGGGTCAGGTTTGTAAAATTGTCGTAGGTTCAGCATCAGTGGCAGAGCTGCAGTAATTTATTTTAAACTGAACACTGGCCTGTCAATTTTTTCAATTCCCTTTCACCATTTTGCAAGTTGTATGGAGAAATTCTTAGGAAAGTTGATTTGTTTTGTGTTTGTGCCCATCACTTCAGTTGTGGACTAGGGTCTCATCATGACATCAGGTATTAAAAGCGTAACCAAAAGATCTGTCTGTATGTGTTGTTTTTCTTTGTGTGATGTTTACCATTGCTGCAAATCTTCCTCTCACGGCCTACGAAACCAGTGCACAGTCATAACTGTAGAACCTAAGAAAAAAGGCTGAAAGGGACCTCCATGTTACATCCCTGCTAGTGAATGAAACGGTGCCAAACTTCTTGGTGGCCAGACCAACTAGCACCATCTGTTCACATCTGTTCTGTAAAGCTCTCTTAACCTTTAAAAGAAGGTGACTACTAAACTGGCCATGGGAGTAGTCCCTGGTCCATCGTATCTCATTAACTGTGCCTGGGAATTGTTGGGAGAGTGCTTATTGGCCTGTGTACCTAAAGTGTACCAGAAGCAGATTTTGTAATTTAAATAAATTTAATGTAGATGACCAAATTGTAATGGTCGGGTCTGTGATGTGATATGGCTTGGTTTCCTGCTTTGTACACAGGCACAGTGACAATCTGTCCTAAAGATTATAATTGCCTGTTCCTAAACCAGTCCCAAAAGCTGTTTGTCCTTCTCTTCAAAATTTTCTGTACTGGAGATTTCATATCTTCCACAGTAAGTTTGTTCCATTTTTTAATTACCCTTAACAGCATGCTACCTGAATCATGTTTTGGTTTTTGGTTTTTCTTTTTTCAAAACCTTTCTGCCTTTAGAGCATGTTGAATAGCACTTGTATACCTAAGTAATTTAGACGTGTATGGTTATCTACCCTGTTATTCATTGCGTTACGGCACCTGAGGAGACACTGGGTCTTGCAAAAGGAAAATAGGCCTTTAGTTCCTATGGCTTCCAGTACTGTATTTCACAAAATATGATAAAAAAAGCTTACATGATATGGGGAAGAACTGGGCTATAAAAAATGGGCCACAAAGGCTACAATTACTAGCTTTTTCAGTGGAATTAGGACATAGTTTGGTGTACCTGCATTAAAGAAGTGGATTATCTAGTGACAGTGTGTTTGATCTTATTGTGGCATCCAGTAGAGTGGGACTTTAAAGAATTAACTTTGTTAGGTCAATCTTTGCTAAGTTAATAAATCAGTTAAATAATAAGGGAACACCTAGCTATTTATTTTTTATTTATTTTTCTGTGAGATGATCAGTTCTGAAAAGTGATTGCTGTCTTTAACAACCCAAAGATTTAGAAATTTTCTGAGCCTCCTGGCAGGTGATGCTAGTTAACTTGAAGACATTAAGAAATTATATTAGAAAATACTTTTAATTGCATAATAGATGCCTAATGTAGAGCTGTGGAGTGTCTCCTGGCAAAGAAAAAAACCTTAAGCCGTATGAAAATTGTGACAGAAGCAGTACAGACTGTTCTCACTTGCTGCAAGCTTAGATCAAAAGCATTCTGAATTTTTCCAGCAGCAAAAAATATTCTATGCTACGTCCACTAGCATGGTATGAGAGCAAGTGTTTTACTAAATTCAGTATAATTAACAGGTAAGCACTGGGGGTTTAACCCCATGACGTAAACTCCCGTTTACTGCTGACATTGCTGCTGCCTGGTTAGTAAGTGAAAGACTTCTTGGAGTGGCCTGAGTAAAATGTTGCTCCAAAACCACATGCAGTCTCTCTGGGGTTTGAGGAATGTTGGTTTCCTGGAGTACTGACAGTACGGAGTGACTTTAGGTTCAGAGTATAAACTTAAGAACCTCAGACTCCAAACAATCTCAGCTTTAGTTGGCATGTATAAAAGTTAAGATAAAAGGCCTACATCCGTCCGAATCCAATTTCTGAACTCTCCCCCGTTTTAACTACAGCATCTTGTGTTCCCTACATTTGAAATATAAAATCATTTTTGACTGGTTTCCTGAGAAAATGGGCTTTAAGTGATTAGTCTGCCAGTCTGTCTTTTAATTCCACAGTGATTTTGTTGCACAGGCCAGGTTCAGCCCAGCTTGAAGGAATGTCCGTCACCAGCTGACAGCTTGAATATGGCGCTTTCTTTTTAAGGGATAAGAGATTTTCACGGTCTGGAAGCAAGCTGTGCTGTGCCAATTGGCCTCAGAGCTTGAGGATGGTGTCTAACTTTTTTAAGTCACAAGTATAAAAATAATCACTGTGAAAAAGAATAGTGGCAAAATTCTCTGTTTAGCTGTAGACCTGCTGGTGTAACTTGTTACGAGGATGTTTGAGTCCTTATATTTGGATTGTTTGCCAATAACTGTGCTAAACAGTGGGGTGTATGTACTGTCCCCACAACTCCTTCCCCACCAAGGAAGTTGTGGCAGTTTTGCACCTAGAAATTTTGTTGCTTCAGCAGACCAACCATTAACTGGGCTGAACTACACCATGTAATTTTGAGTCTAATTGTAGCCATGTTTAAATTTAATCTTAGCTCGATAAGAAATGTGTCACTTACTCTGCTTAAGGTTAGAAAATCCCCCAGTAGAAACTGAAGTATTTTTCTAAAGCAAAGGGATAATTTTAAGTTTGCTTACATTTGTCACTCTGGAGGCTCACTTCTGAATGTAGTTCTGTGCCTGTGTGGTGCCATCTTTTTAGAGTTTGGATGATGAACACCAAGATAAGTAGGGGGCTAAGATCTTACAACTTAACAGGAGAGGCTGGGAGAGCTCATTTGTTTAAGTTTTCAGGGAATTCATTTACCTCTTGGGGAGAATGGAGAAAACAGCTGAAACAGGTGCGCAGTGATAGGTCAAGAGGCAATGGGCGCGAGTTGCAGCAAGGGAAAATCAGATTAGATGTTGGGAAGAAAATTTTTGCTCTGAAAACAGGAAAAAGTAAGAAGAGGAGTGCAGGGAGCCTGAGAAATCTCCATCCTTAAAGACATCGAGAACTCAACAGAACCAAGGTTGTGGGAAACCTGGGCCAAGTTGGCCCTCCTTTGGCCAGACTTTTGGACCAGGTGACCTCTAGAGGTCTGTTCCAATCTGTTGTTCCGTGACACAGCATAGGGTGTGGCGTGAGTTTCAAGTACAGTTTCCTATGAAACAGCTACCAGGTTACCCCAGGTTTGCATTCAGGAAGGATGTTTCTAATGTATAATAGGAGCCCAGAAGTGCTAATACCAGTTGAGGGCTGGAGGACCGAATAGCTCTTTCCGCTATGAAGTTTTTGTGTGTTGTTTTTTCAATAGGTGGCACTTTCTAGATGCCTGAATTGAGGGCTGTGCAAAAATGCTTCTCCAAACAGTATTTAGGGGTTGCTCTTTCATCAGTTAATGTCTCTTACACTAAATACTTGAAAAAAGTCTGTTTCCAAAGTTAGTGCCTGGTTTTAATCTTAATCTTTTTGTGGTTCAGCTCCCCAGTTGTCAGATGGGGAGACCCTCATCACTTTTCAGGGGCAATGCAGGGGTGACTGTCACAAAGCCCAAAGGAACATAAATAATTCTTCCTTCTGTGCATCGTCTGTGTCCTGATACCCATGTACTGCAAAGAAACAGAGAAGAAAATAAAGTTTCAGTCTATTCTACGTGGAGGGACTTTCAGAAGAAAACACAGGTTATCATCAGTTAATTAGAACAGCAGTGCATGAAGAAATCAGCTTCAGTTACATCATTTCCTAGCTTTCCGTTTTTTTACTGTAATGCTTTCACTGTATTCTTTTAATAGCTTTTTAAGTATAAGTCACATTTAAAAACTGGAACTATTTTTACAGCATTTCACAGTTACATCTTTTTGTTGTTTGTGAGAGCACATGGCTGAAAGAGAGTCTGTGTTGTAGCAGATGATGCTGGTTAACACATGCCATGCAGCTCAGTGCAGTGACTGTCTCCCAGACTCTGAGCTCAGTTCTGTTCTCATCACCATCAGTGGGAGTTTTACTGTTGCCTACCCTGCAAGTGTCTCTTTTATTGATGTCCAGGTGATGTAGTCCAGCCTAGCAATGATGTCCCGGTGACGTAGTCCAGCCTAGCAAAGAACTTGTATGTGAGGCATATGCTTTATATTAAGCGCATAAAGACTTTTCTGAAATTGGTGTCTTAGCGTCTGTAAGAGGTGTTGGAAAAATAATGAAAATGATAAACATTGGAAATCATTAAAATCTCTGCTGTTCAGGAAAGTATCTGCTTAAATTCATTCATTCTCTGAGAGCCCTTAAGAGACCTTTTGAATTTTTTAAGTATGTCTAAGTATGCATCCTATGCTATCTAAGGGACTAAGTGTATTAACAGAGCGTGAACAGAATGTGCATTAACAGAGTAGAAGTGGAAAGTTAAATGCTAAATACTAAATAAATCCAGGAGCAAGGGAAATAAACCCAAACACTTCAGCCATCAACACATGCCTAATTTTTAATAAACCTGCTGATACTAAAAGGCTGTTTTAAAACAAGATTGATAAAGTTGCATTGGAAAGCGCTCTGAAGTTCAGATGCTCTGGGTTGAAGGTTGCTTGTCAAACCTTAACGCACATCTGTTGTGTGTGTGCATTATAATAATCTTTTGATGGGAGGAATCCCTGTAAAGTGGGAAAATAATCTTTGACTGCTGTGTGGTGGAATATTACATCTGCTTAAAACCATTCAGTTGCCCTGCCCTTAAAAGCCTGTAGAAATACATGAGAAAAGGGTATTTGGTGTTGAGGGCACAATAAATGATAGGAGGAGATGTTATTTTGGAAATAATGCTTTTTCTGTTCAGAGATAATTGGAGACATTGATGAGCTGCAGAGTCTAAAAGTCTGACAGTGGTTTTGAATGCAACTGATTTTACGAACTTTTGAAAGCTGTTACAATTCTGTGACTTGAAAGGTCTCCTTTTCTTTTGTCTTTTAATAGCTCTCTACCAACGTGTGTCAGCTGCAAATAAATTAGGTGGGAAATCATGATTCTATGTGAAGCTGTTAATTCGTGAAACAGAATACCGCCACTGCTGGAATCTCCATCTCTCAAATGTCTCTAAAATATAAAACAGGAATCAAAATCTTATTTGTTCTGTCTTTTGCCTTTCAGGTCCAAACCATGAATTACGTTGGACAGTTAGCAGGGCAAGTGTTTGTAACTGTGAAGGAGCTCTATAAGGGACTAAACCCCGCCACATTGTCAGGATGTATAGATATAATTGTTGTACGTCAGCCAGATGGAAATCTTCAGTGTTCCCCTTTCCACGTACGCTTTGGGAAAATGGGAGTCCTACGTTCTAGGGAGAAAGTGGTAAGAAAATTGACAATTTTGATATGTTCTGTCTATGGGTTAATTCTAATGGCACGGAAGTTACTGTGTGTTCTGTGGTATGGTAGTCAAGGTTGTCTTTAGACACTCTTTACAAAGTGCCCAAATTGAGGCTAGATTCCATTAAAAGGGTTGTTACTGATTCTTGCATTTCAAAGCATAATTTGTAAGATGAACAGTGCAATAAAAACAAAACAAACCATGAAATTTGTAACAAAAACCGAAATTTTGAATGTGCTGATTTGGGTTTATGGTAGATTTCATTAGTGACTGTGTTAAGGCCCCTTTGTTTAACATGTTTGTTGATAGTTACAGAAAGAGAGTTAATCATGAAGTAGTGTTTTCAGATAACAGAATGTTGAGGTTAATTGAAGCTAGAAAAAGTAGTGAGGATGTATAGCTAAATGTAACCAAGCTGAATGAGCTGGCAATATGATATCAGATGCGAAGTTGCCAGTGAGTAATGCATGACAGATTATGTTAGGAAATAATTTGTAACTACATGTAATCTAGGTTCTAATGTAGCTATAACTGTTCAGCAGAAAGATCCTAATGTCACCATGGATGTTGTTCAATTCTTACATGAATCAGAAAAGAATACCAAGATTTAGGATGGCTAAAAGTTGAAAATGTGACTGTGCTGATAATGTACTGTGTCCTGAAATATAACATAAATGTAGGCTTGTTCCAGTCTCCAAAAAAACTGCACCAGTGAAAATTGAGTTGGTGGCAAAAAGAAAGATCCTCCTGAGAAGAAATGGAAATAGTTGGGGCTGTATGGTGGTGAGATAAATGTGTGGAAGAAATAGACAATTTTTCTTATTTGTGCTTCTCATAGTGTAAAGACAAGTCTGTTTAATGAATTTGAAAGACAATATATTAAGAATTTGCATGTGGGAGCACTTCTTGCACAATGCAAAATTAGGCTATAAATTAAAAGAGCAAAAAGGGTTGTGTGGTGAGTGAAGCACTCAGAATTACATTCAGAAAGATTCAGGACTTTATATAACGGCTGTAAACCTTCCTGAGTAGAGGAAGGAGCAAGACAGCAATGAGCTGAACGAGTTAGAAAAACATTCTGACAACTGATGGCCTTATGAAGGGGGGGAGGGAAGAGAAACAGGGAAGTTCACTATTTTATGTTTATTGGAAGGTTTCCTACACTTCCCTGAGAAGCATTTGTCCAGTGACTGTGGTAGAGTAGCTGAACAAGGAGCTGTGTACCTACTATAACTTTCTTTTTATTTGAGAATATATTTATTTTTTTCCAGGTTGACATAGAAATTAATGGGGAGGCTGTAGATTTGCACATGAAACTAGGAGACAATGGAGAGGCCTTTTTTGTGCAGGAGATGGATAATGATCAGGTAAGAGTCAAAACTGATTTTAATTTGCTAAAAATTCAATGTCTACTCTTCAGAGGCAGTTTTGAGTTTAGGAATTTTGTTGAAAAACATACCTTTACCCATTTTATAGTTTTGAAAGTTTCTGGACAATTCTCTGCAATGGAAATTTAACACTATGCAGTTGCTTTGGTTTTTGAGTTGCTGAGGTTGAAAAAAATCTAAAGAAAGTAATTGCATAACTAAAAAATAAAACGGAGTTTATGTGCACACCAGTGTGTGAATAGAAATAACATACACGGTTCACATGCTCCGAAGATGTGTACAAAAGAGGTGAATATGTCCATGGACCTGTTTTTTGCAGAAATTCTTACTTTGAACACGTGCACTCGGCAGACTGCCAGTTAAAGTGCAAGTGCCCTGTAGACATCTGTGCACACAGTAATTTTGGTATTCACCAAAGATGTGATCTTGCAACTATTATTCATGTGGAATTACATTTAAATGAGAAGATCTGCTGTTGAGCTGTGTGATTAAATGCTAGTCTGTATAAGTTATTGTCACACTAGTTTTGAATAGTCCACACGTAATGTAACATAAGAAAAGCTTTTTACAAGCACTTCTCATCAGATATCCCAAATAATTTTTGTCACTGTCCAGAGTGGAATGAGTTCAAATTCTTATATTGAGTATGGCACTACTAGTTTCAGGTGAGAGGTGTGCGCATGTGCAGTATTCATCTCTATATTTAAATCTTCTGTGTGGTAACAGTTATTTGGTGACTGAAAACTGCTAGGAATACTTCCATGAATGTCTAGAGATGTGTATATTTGATTGAATAATAGTATGTTTTTGTGACCTATTTTTAAACCGCTGACCTACCTGAGTACTGTCGGTCATCTGGGTTCTGAAGGAGAATTGGATTTTGCAAAATGTTCAGGTTATAAACTAGTATATTGTTTCTGCTCTGTATCTAGCATCAGGTGGATAGAGACTTATACCATAACCTGGCCAATATTAGATGCTCAGGTGATCCTGTCTATTAAGAGTACTACTCCTGGCTTGTCTAACGAGATGCAGCTATGGAAAAATTTCCTTATGCTATAGGTTCATCCTAAGCACCCAGATGTCTAATCTTTGTTACTTTTCTGGGAATAAATGACTTGGATTTTGGCAATTGTGCATATATTTTAGAACCAGATTTGTAACTGGCAGAGGAACTAATATGTTGCATGGTTTGCCTTTTTTCTTTCTCAGGAGGTAATTCCTCATCATCTCTCCACATCTCCTATTCTGTCTGAGGGAACTGCTTTAATGGAAGCTCAGCTGAAGAGAAACTCCATAGACAGGATAAGAAACCTGGACACCAGTGCATCCTCACAAGTACCACCCCAAGCCCATGGATCCCAGCCTGCTACTGAAACATCTGCAGTCTGTAGCTCTGTGAAAAAAAGGAGGAAAAAGAGGAGGAAGTCTACCCATAAAATAGACAGTTTAAAAAGAGAAGACAATGGAGACACAACAGAAGATGAAGATATGTTTCCTATAGAGATTAGCTCAGAGGAAGAAAAAGAACCATTGGACAATTCAAGGTATCTCAGTAGAAATGAGATCTATAATGGAAACCTAATGCTGGGTTATGTTTCGTTCCATGCCTTCTAACAGTGTTTTCTATCTAAGTCAGTGCATAAGGTTGATGAACGTCTTTAAGAAAAACCTTTAGACTAGAAAGCTATTCAGAATGTTACTAAGAAAAATAATTAAAATTACATTGAAAGCATAAGAACAATCCTCCATCATGCTGTGAACTAGACGGTGTGAATCAGATAACATTTCTCTGTCTCCTTTTAGTTCAGATTATATTAATTCTTCTCTGTGGTAGGTTTTCTTTGTTATCTGATGTGTATGACAGTTCAGTAATCCAGTATGGGTTTTAAATGTCACGCCTTTCCCTACACCTAGGATCCCTGTTCCGGATGTGTGTGTTGATGACTTATCTGACACAAAGGCTCCTGCAGTTTCTACTTTTTCTCAGTCTGCATCTTACCCTCATTCAGATGGAGAATGGTCACCTCTTCAAAGGTACTTTTTCTGATAGTACAGTTCTAAATAATCTTCTTTTGATTTCTTACATGTTAGTGCTATATGAAATCTTACTAAAAATTTTGATATCAAACATGGTCACTGTCAACTACTAGCTGAATGCTTTCTGTATTTGAAATCAGATAGTCTCAATATACTGCCTCTGTAGTTAAGCAGCAGAGGAAGGGAGAGCAAGGGCATTATTTCAGAGCAAGGGCTTAATTTAAATTTTTTTAATTACATTTTGAAAGAAACTTTCTCCACTGAGTGTAAAGCTTAGTGCGATTAGCTTCACCAGTCTGGTGATAGCATGTGTCAAGCCCCTTCGATAGCTTTTTGAACTGTATGTTCTGTTTGTTTCCTGATTGCAGTATTCTGGATTTTGAAAACTGTAGATGTAAATTCAGCATTCATGTAGCTAATGCACAAAGAGCTTATGTTAATCAGCACTAGTGAATAATGACACCCTGTTTTTCTTTCTACCAACATGCCGTGCTGTCCAGTAAGCCTATAGGTTGCACAGGGCAATCCTCTCTTCTCACTGTTCCAGCAGACGGAGGCCTATCTAGCTCTTGTCCTCAGCAATCTTCTCACTTTTCTCCTCCAGACAGGTAGAACAGTTGTCCTCCCTCTTTTCTGGGCTGCTTTTTAATCGTTTTAACCCATTAATACACTTTTGACACATTAATAGTATATGAACTTTGTTGAACTTCTAATTGCACTTACTGCTAAGCCAAACACTTTGAAAGAAAGTGACATTGAAAACCACTTCCTCTGCTTGATTCTTTGTGGGCATTAACTGGAGGTAAGTTACCTTGATGAATCATCTGTTGAATGAGGATGGCTAATATAAAATCAGGTCAATGAAAACCTGAGTTAAAACTGAAGTTGATTAAGATGATTAAAAAAAAAAAGGGAAGAACTTAGTGAAAACTTACATTCCTCTACAAATTGACATTTCCATGTGGCTTTTCACAGGCAATGTATATTTTAATGACATTTTATCCCATGTTTTTCCTGAGTCGTTTGCTTGTGCATATGTTGCAAAACAAAGGCCTCAGAGATTAAGTGAGCAATAAGGAGTGCAGAACTTGTGATGGGAGGAGCCCAGTACCAAAAGAGAACTTCTCTTCCTTTGTTCCCTGGTTTGGGGCAGGGGAAGACTTAATGTTGGATTGCAGTGGGGGAACATATTACATAGTAAAGATGACACAATAGGTAAGGCATCTTGTCTAAGGTTTAGGAGACCCAGACATAAGCCTTTGCTGTAGTGTAGAATTCCTCTGGCTGTGGACTCTTCTCTACAGAGCTAAAAGGGAATACAGACACTTTTTATGGTATCTTAAATTTGAGATGTCTCAAGATTCTGCAGGCAGGCCCTTTCTCTCCATTAAGTCAGTGGAGAGAAGTCACAGCATCTCAGTTAAAAAATTAAAAGTAAGTGTCTGAATATGACCTCTACGATTTTCCGTTAGTGCTGAAGAAGTTTGGAATCAGGCTGAATTGCTCATTGCTTATCTCAGCATAGATGCCATACTAGGTACTTAAGGCTGTGTTGAAACTGATAATCTTGAGGTTTTCCCAGCTTCTAGGTCTGCCCTCTTTAACCTGACCATGTTGCAGCACCGAGTCAAGATGAGGTCTTGGGACATTCAAGGCTGTTCTCCTCAGTGTTTTTCGTGGGAAGGAAAGGCAGGCACACAGGTTGGGATGGAGCAGTGATACGCTGTGGGTGGCTCCATGAAATTTGCTCTGGAGTTCCCCTGTCCTGCAATCTAGATATACAGCTGAAGTGCCGTAGTAACTTGTCTGACTAAGGCGCTCTCTGTGTCTGCGACTGTTTTCCTCTATGTGAAATAAGAAACTCTGTTATGGCCAGCTCAAAGGAAATTCAGAGGCTCTCAGCTAATGTTGTGATGTGTACACAAGGCAGGCCTCTTCCCTTCTTTTCCTGGTTTATTTGGCCTCAGTCAAGGCAGGGCTTTTTCTCAGGTCACACTGCTGCTTTCTCAGGGCTCTCTTTGCTTTCAATGGGAAACACTGCAAAGATCAGCGTGGTTTGCTGTTGCAGAAGTACCAACTACGGGCCAAGTTCCTTCTTTGACATTGGATTACATTAAGTGCAATTATAGCTGTTAAGGAATACATTGGACTATGACACAAATATTCAGCATTTATGGGATGTGAGTTAGATATGCTGATCTAAAATGACTGAAGTTTCCCTTCTTTCTTGTGCAGTGTTGACAAGATGGGTGGCTCTAGTTCGATCTGCAATATCTCAGCAATCTACGTAAGGCAAGAGAATTTCAGCTGGGCTGGGTCAGTGCCTCACTTACGGACAGGCAAATTGCAAGGTGTAGTTCAGCCCAAGACAAACGTCTTGGTGGTGTAAGGGATAAGGAACCCATTTTGAGTCTGATCCATGGATGCATTTGCAGGATACTGTCACCGTGTTGCAAATCCTACATGGTCTTGGTATTCAGCTTTATTGACCCCTAGTACAAGCGTAACATTAACTCAGGATTTAATTTGACCTAGCCAAGCTAAAAAAATTTCAAAGGAATGTGATTGCGAGCTTTATTAGTCCTCAGTCTCATTTTACTCTGGAGGCAATAGCAGCCAAAATAGTCCCAGTGTGTGTAAAGGAGACGACATCTGGCATTACGTATGGAAGCAGAACTATACAAACAGGACTGTAGTAGGCATAATTGCCATCTGCGTCCATAAACTACAGAGATTACAGTTACCGTTCCAGAAGGATATTAGTTGGAGAGAGTAGCTATTGAGTGTTAAACAACAATATGGCATATGAAGAAAAAAGTAAAGGTATTTCTCTGTAATGGAAAACCAGCTCTCATCAGGAGGCCACTGACCCTGTATTAATGTTTGTGGGTGGCACAGAAAATTCCAGCTCATGTTCCAGGTGATATAAAGAATGAGAAAGCTTTAGTATCCTTTTATACAAACAAAATAATTAACCCCCTGTTTGCGTTGTGGAGGCACGTTTGCAGTCTGATTTGGTCTTGGGACTTTTAAATTGGAGGCATAGAGTGTACCCTCAGCAAGTTTGCTGATGACACGAAGCTGGGAGAGGTGGCTGACACCCTGCAAGGCCGAGCTGCCATTCAGCGAGATCTGGACAGGCTGGAGAGTTGGGCACACAGAAACCGTATGAAATTCAACAAAAGCAAGTGTAGGGTCCTGCACCTGGACAGGAATAACCCCATGCACCAGTACAGGTTGGGGGCTGACCTGCTGGAAGGCAGCTCCGCAGAGAGGGACCTGGGAGTCCTGGTGGGCAACAGGATGACCATGAGCCAGCAATGTGCCCTCATGGCCAAGAAGGCCAATGGCATCCTGGGGTGCCTCAAGAGGAGTGCGGCCAGCAGGTGGAGGGAGGTCATCCTCCCCCTCTACTCTGCCCTGGTGAGACCACAAATCGAGTACTGTGTCCAGTTCTGGGCTCCTCAGTTTAAGAAAGACAGGGAACTGCTGGAGAGGGTGCAGCGAAGGGCTACAAAGATGATTAGGGGTCTAGGAACATCTTTTTTATGAGGAAAGGCTGAGGGAGTTGGGGCTTTTTAGTGTGGAGAAGACTTAGGGGGGATGCCATCAATGCTTGCAAATACTTAAAGGGAGGGTGCTGGGAGGAGGGGTCCAGTCTTTTTTTCAGTGGTGCCCAGTGATAGGACAAGAGGCAATGGGTACAAACTCAAATATAGGAAGTTCCATCTGAACCTGAGGAGGAACTTCTTTCCTTTGAGGGTGGCAGAGCACTGGCACAGGCTGCCCAGAGAGGTGGTGGAGTCTCCGACTCTGGAGACATTCCAGACCCACCTGGATGCCATCCTGTGCAACCTGCTTGTAGGTGGACCTGCTCTGGCAGGGGGGTTGGACTAGATGATCTCTGGAGGTCCCTTCCAACCCTTAACATTCTGTGATTCTGTGAAATTAAGATGTCATTGCAGTGATAATTCTGTTCTACCCTGAGGCTGTATTAACGTTTGTACACTAACCTACAAGGAGAAATCAACTGAAAAGGATTCTAAGGATCTAACCTTTTGTTACTACTAAATCCTCATATTTTATTGTGTAGAAAAGTAGTATTTATAGAATGAGAATCAAGATGTCTTCATTGTACTTGTGTCTAAAGTTCAGTAAATAGTGTGTATTTTGTTATTAGGAGAGCGGGTAATATTTTGAGGTGCTCATGCTGTTCCTTATTTACCATGGTTATACTTAGAATCATAGAATCATAGAATCACTCGGGTTGGAAGAGACGTTCAAGATCATCGAGTCCAACCATAACCTACACTACCAAAAACACCGCTAAACCATGTCCCTCAACACCACGTCCACCCGTCCTTTAAATACCTCCAGGGACGGCGATTCCACCACCTCCCTGGGCAGCCTGTTCCAATGCCTGATAACCCTTTCCGTGATACTTGTAGCTATATCTACTCTAAGCTAATAACCCAGACGCGTGCATGGATCATCGGGTAGCTTTTCACAGCAAGAGCATTCTCAGAGCAGAACTCTGCCTGTTTTTAACGTACACACATATGCAAGTGCCGTATTTCTGGCACTTGCATGTGTGTCTGGGAATATACATCATGGTTCTTGGTGCTGGGCTTCTTCCCCACTCAGTTGTGTGTACAAGGGAAATGTATTTTCAGGGAAAATTATGGAAAAGGCAAGATTCTCCCCCTCCCCACACCTGATCAATGTTCTCACTGCAAAATGCAGAAGTTCTAGCCCAAACTGAAGCAGTGCCTGTATTCTCTCAGATCATCTGGCTGGGTAAGTGAACCTGGGCTGAACATGCCCCGAAGCCAAGACTGGAGATTTTTCTAAGTAAATAGTAGGTATTTTGAAGGTTAAAATGTGTGCAGTGCACAGATTAACTTGTGCGGTGACAACAGTTCCTTAAATCTAGATGTTTTGGGCTTAAAGCAACAGTAGAAGCATTATTGTCTGATGAGATTTTCTGAAGCGCCCAGGTTCCCGATTTCCAGGGTTTCAATTGGCCCTAGGCACATGGAAAATACTGCAGATCCTACAAAATTGTCAGTGGGAGACGCAGAAGTTGCTGAAAAGCCCACCAGACATTTCTTGAATCCTTAAAGCTTAAAAATGCTTTAAAAAAATCACATTATATTGATTACTTTATCTGTCAAATGGTAGATTATACCCTAAGGACTAATAAAAATTTGAAGTGCTTAGAACGAAAAAAGATCTTCCACAGTGGTATTGCTTATAAATTTTATAGTTTAGTTAGATAACGTAATTATCTGTAGCTAAAAAGTCATAGTGTTTGTACATATTCAAAGTATGTCTTAGTGCAACATAGATGAAAACAAGGAATAATATAGAAAATTAGGTTGCTATTTTTTCAAATATGAAATTCACAGATGTTTAAAAGCTGCTTTGTGTTAGTGTGAAGTAATTATTTTTCTGTGACCACTGAATTCCCTACCAGCTCGCTCTACAAAACTGCCTTACTTTGAAAGAGCAAAACTGGTTTGGGTATTCAGTTTATCCAGAAGGTAGAGAAAAAAAAAATCAAACACAAAGAATTTATACTAAGCATAGGAAACATTTTGATTGTGAGAGTGAAGGTAACTCGGTTTGGACCTTTGGTTTAGGAATGTTGTGGATTCTTTTGTTGCTTGTAGTTTTTAAACCAGAATTGCATGAATATACCAGACATGCTATGGCTTAGGGGAAAAATAATGGGCTTTGTTCAGGGGGTTCTGGGTGAAATTCTATGACTTGTGTATGCAGAAAGGCAGAATAGATAATCAGATTTTTTCCTTTTGTCCTTGAAATCAGTGAATCATTATTTATTAATGGCTGATTTGACATCACATTATTGACTTCACCACATTAAAAATATGCTACAAACTGATAATTTACTGATTAATTATTGAATATTTTATATTGACTAATCAGAAAACCAGAAAAATATTTTTGAACTGGAAGGGCTCAAATTCTTTGTATACTTCTCCTGCTGGTTTCCCTATAAACATGCACTCAAGGGTAGAACTGAACAAATTAGTAGAAGGAAGTAATCAACTGGATTCCTTATACTAATTTATTACTTAGTCAGGATAAAGTGTCTTGTTGATGCAAGTGAGTAATTTCTGCACTTCACATCCATTATAACAATACTAACATCTCTTCATCTACTGCTGCTGCTAACATCCACATTGTTTTTTCCATGCAGAAAACCAAAAATCCTCCTGAAATGTTTCAGGTCCAGTGCTCTTGTTTCATCTCTTTCAGCTTCTCAAATGCTACTTCTGTGAAAGTGCTTACTAAAAAATGGATGAGACCTCTGAATGCCGGTCTTGAGAGAATCCTGAACTGTTTAAAATGTTTTTCCATGCTTTCACACTTTCAGTTGGCTAATGTGTATTGAGATCTTCAATGGGTCGGTGGATATCAGTTTGGGTAGTGCTTAGTGCATTGTGGTTACTTCTGGTTTTATAATATTTTTTGTTTGTTTTTCTTCAGCCCATCAGGTTCACGCCCACCTACTCCTCAAAGTGACTCAGAATTAGTCAGTAAACCTACGGACAGAAGTGGACTAAAGAATAATCCCCACATGCACTGGGCATGGGGAGAGCTACCCCAGGCTGCAAAGGTATCCAACGTAATTTAATTCCCGCTAGCATCTATTGTGCTTTCATGGAGCATGTGTGCTTATTCTGTTGGAGACTACTGAAGAGGGAGCGGCTCCTGTTTTTACGTCAAATTGCAGTGTTTTATGCAAGAGAATTGCATCTTGCTCCTTAGAAGGTACAGGAAAGTTCCTTGTCCCATGGATGTTCTCAACACCCATGATATACAGTAGAAAATGAAGTACCAGGCATCTAGTCTTGTAAAACTTAGAAGCTTAAATAACATATAAAAATCAAATCCAAGGTCCTTTGGTAAATCATTGAAATTCATAAATGGTCTTAGATGGAAATTAGGTGCTTGGCGTTAGCAGCGTGATTGACAAAAATTAAAATCGGTTGCTTGAGTACATAAGCATCCAGAAACACCTTCAGTTCGGTATCTCTGCGTGCCCAGACGTGCTGTTCTCTTGGCTGAGCTGACTGGCTTGGTGCCTGTCTCCTACCTGAAGCCATTTGGCCCAGTTAGATGGCAGGAGCTGCAGTGTGCCAGCAGCGCTGTCTCCCATGCTGCACGGTAGCCATGTGCAGCTGAGTGCACCGCGGGGCAGTCAGGTACTGCTTGGCTCCTTGGGATAGCTGTGGAGTCGGAGCATTCGTGCAGGAAAGGGGAGACTTGGGGTATACGCCTGCCTCAGGCTGTGAGAAATAAAAGGTCAGGTTCCAGCTGCCTACTGCAGCTATGGGAGCAGGGATGGCGCAGGGTTTGGCCCCTTCTGCAGAAGGTTGCCTTCTCTGCAGAAGGGACTGCAGGAGTCACGGGGTCAGGAACAGCCTAAAGAAACAAAATTCTTGCTTTGCAGGCCAGGGAATTGGGTATCCTCCTCAGAAAAGACTTCCGCGTTATGGCGGTGGCACCAGAATTATAATGGCGGTATTATAATTTATCTTTCATTCACTGTTGGTAGGTAGTTACAAAAGCAGGGATGGGAATCCAAAATTCTTAATTCCTTCAGAAGAGCTCTGGCCTCTTCTTTAGTAGGCCAAAGCTGAGCTGTCCCATCACCTCTGCATTATTCTCCTCCTCGTGTATATTACAAGAAAGGAGTCCAGGCAGGAGTTTCAAATTGGCATTTCCAGTCTAGAATTTAGGTTTTCCTGTTAGTAGATTTGGGTGTTTCATTTTTATCCCAGTCATACAGCCTGATGTGTGTTGCAAATCTTATTCCTGGAGGCTTTTTCCTCTGCATTTCCTGTCTGTGTCCCTGGCCAAGCTATTTGGAGTTGATCTGGCCAGACCTGAACTGGGAGTTATGCTTTGGATGCTGTATGAGCCGGCACAGGCAGGACTCGGGAGCAACCAGAAAACCATGGATAAAATGCAAAGAGTATATTTATTTTCGTTACCTTGCTAACCAAGGGATTCTCCAAAGCAGTAGCTGGGCAGAGGCACACAAGTGAGAATGCAGCACTGCGGAGCTCGCTCCATGCTAAAGGATCACCGAACCTGCTCTTTTCACCTGTATATCAGGGATTCGGGCAGGCATAGTTTACCACTATGCTTTGATCTCTCCTGCAGCAGGGCAGGAATCTCAAGCATGTTCAATAGGGTGCCTCTGAGTCTATCACAGGTCTATGTTATCTCAACACCGATGTTCTACTTGTCAAACACACAAGACTAAACAACGATTAGTATGATATATGTGTTTTTTGACACCTCAGCTGCAAGTCACTGGAGCATGTTTACCATCTTCTTCGCCAATCTTCTGTTATTTTCCCGCAGATGCTGTTGATCTTCATGTAAGAGTTTATTTGCTATGATGTGAAGGTTATAGCAGCTATACAGCTGCTGCAGGAGGAGTTCAGCTCCCCTCTGTCAGAACACCTCCTTTTCCCACACACAGAGAACATCTAGAATTGTTCCTATGAATTGATTTAAAATCTAAATCTGGGATATAGATTAATGACAGCGTACCCCTGTCCAGCTCCGCGGGAGCATCCTGATTGTGTAAGAACTCCAGCCTGCACTCCCTTCTCGTGTTTGTTGGGATTACCTTCTGAAGAAAAGCTAGGATTTGTGCAGGGATGGAGAAGGGCAGGGTGAGAGCTGTGATGTGCTGCCAGGCAGGTGAGTGGGAAATGAGGACTGTAGAGTATATGGCAGAACAAATCTTTCCTGGCCCCTAGATACAGGTGAATTTTGCACAAGCAAGTGCGCAGCACAGAGGTCTTTTGTACACTGTTGTCTCCACCTCAGATACGGCTTTCTGTTGTAGTTGGCTACTTTGAGAATCTGATCTCGCTGGCATGAACACAAAAGGTTAAACTTTGGCTGTTGCATTTTTAAAGAGCTTTTCTTTATAGCAATCTGTTTATTTTTCCTCACAGGCCAGTTCTCTGCTCAAATCAAAGGAACCCAGTGTGGTGGATGTAAATCCTTCTGAAAGCACTCACTTTCGGGTCATCCAGAGTTCTCCTATAGAGGAGTTTAACACTGTGTGTCCTCTACCTGCCCTTGGACAAGCAGATGCAGCAACTGCTGATGAAAGTGAGCCCTTACCAGCTGAGACAAATAAGCCAGAGACAGAGTCTCCAGAAGCAGCTGTACCACCGTTGCCTGCCAATGAAGAAATAAAACAAGCTGCAGCTTGCTCACCCCAACCAGCTGGCAAGACAGATTCCCCTTCTAGAAAGAAAGGTAAAGCTGTTGATTCCGCACTTTCATATATGTGATTTTGTCTTTAAATTTCATGGTGATAAAGCACCTCATTGTCATATAAATTAATCTGTGCCCTGAAAGCACTTTCAGATACGGAAAGGAATAAGCTTTGGAGAGAAACTTCAAAACCCGAGCTGTGCAGCACGGCAGGCTGTTCGCAGGAGTCATGTATGTCGCAAGATGGAAGATGCTCCTTGGTCTGGGATTTTGACAGCTCTGCACATATGAGCAAGACTGCAGAACTTGCTCTAAATTCATCTGTATTGGACAGATTCAGAGATTTCACTTTTTGGTACAAGCACACTGTAGATCTGCTGGTTCACCTGGGCTGACTACTTTCTGAGTTGTTATGTGTCTCTGGTAATAGTGGAACCTCTCCGCCATAGCACAGTTATAGTATGTCTTTTGCACAAACAACAGATATGCCATAAGATAAGGTGCTTTTGTTTCACAAGAGCAATTTCAGTTCTGTGCGGTACACCTCCTGTCCTGAATTTGTGAAACATAACTCTGCTTTTCTGCTTCTTAATTTCTGGTCTCTATATCCACAGTATTTTGTAATAAGTGTTACAGTCTTCATAGGAAATTTATTTGCTTACAAATGTTATGTTTTAGAGCTCTGATTATTCTATAATTATGTAAGCCTGATATAAGCCTAGTTTGTGCAGCTGCTTTTTAATCAGTAAACATACAAATTTCTTAGCCACTTTCCCATGCATTCCGCTGTCTTTGAAGACAAAAATGACAGTGTTACTCTGCTCGCTATTCAGTTTTTACATAAGCTTTTTTTCTGATTTTCTGATGTGTGATATTGGAAATTGGGACAGTGAGAAATCGTGGGTTTTCAAATGAATTCCAAATTAGGTTTGGCTTTCCAGTAGTTACTGTGTAGAGGTACCAGCGACAACAGGACAGCGATGGCTCCATGTGTTGGTACTAGTGAAAGACCTAGGAGGTTGTCTTGTCTCCCACAATCCTGCGTGTGCACACACAACCCACCCATTGTATGTGCTAAACAGTGAGTCTGTTGTGTGACTTCCTTTTGAAAGTGGGGATTGAAGGTTAGTTCTCAGAGATTAAATGCTGGGATTGCCTTGCTGTGATAATAGGCCTATGCAAATGCTCAGAAAGGTTTCCTTTTGCTGTTTTCCTACAGTGACCACTGACTTCTAATTCCCAGTGATTTTGTCTAGGATAAGGAAGCTTCAGCGTATCGCAAAACTAATCCTTTGCTGTCCCATTTTGTGTATTCAAAGCCTGAACAATGTATGTGACCAACTTATTTTGAAATTTTTGGCAGTGCCATTTTACACAAACACAGTTCACAAACTGTTATAACTTGCCTGGTTTCTCAATCTTAAAATTAACAGTTACACAGTAATAACAGTTCTGGCTTGTTACTCAGAAAATACTCATTAATAGGCTTATTTGTGCCATCCCTTACAGACAAAAGAAGCCGGCATCTTGGTGCTGATGGTGTCTACTTAGATGACCTGACTGACATGGATCCAGAAGTTGCTGCACTTTATTTCCCCAAGAAGTATAAGTCCTTATATTTTCCTATTTAAAGAGCTCTTGTGACCTTCCAGATTTAGATAAAACTCTTCATTGCCAACTAGATAAGACCTCTTTTTCAGAGTCCAAACAGAGGTGAAGGCAGAAGGAAAATAAAACTCTGTAGAGAGAAATATTAGAGCTTTTGGAAGGCTCTGCATTTGGGCTTGAGAAGTGTGCTTGAAACTGATTTTCTATTTTTGTCAATTAAGCATCATCTATTGACTGTGGATTGTTACGTAATGTACACTGATGTTTGTGAGTGTTACATGCCCTGGCAGAGCAATTGGCCTTGGGATATATTTATCCCTGTGTCCTTACTTATACTGTGAAGCACATATCTTACTGTTAACAGTATTAGCACAAAATTATTGCTCTAATGTTGTTCTACTGTGGGTGATTACCGATCAATATGAATGTTAGAAAATAATTTTTGGAAGATGTGTGACAGATTTATTTATGAAAATAGTGCACCCTGAACATACAATTTCCAACTTGTTCCAATCTGTATTAGAGACTCTTAACAACACTTATAGTCCTCATTCCATATCGTATTCTAGTCATTTGACTAAAGTCATTGAGCAACAACTAAAGTAGCTTGCATATTTTATTTTTCTTGCTTGCTTGCTTAAGCTCAGCTGTTGTAATATTAGCATTTCAATAAAAGTGAGATTAGTAACATGAAGAAAAAATTTGGATTGAAAATTCCTTTCTCAAATGCATTCATCTAAATCTGGAATGGAAAGCAGTGTTTGAGCCTACGCTTTGTAACAATGATTTCATCTATACACAGATTTTAATTGAGTGTAATGTATTATTTCTTAAAATTTTAATCCTAGTAGTTTATAAGTATATTATTTATATACACATGACATAATTACACAAACATGCACATCCTTTGTTTTGATTTCAGCTATCAGTTTATATCATTAATATAATTTAAATAGTAAACTAATACGTTTATTCTTGTTCCTGTGTGGGAATAGTTCTACTAGTATAAACTCTGTTTATAGTAGCATTATGATGTCTACTAAGATTGTCCAGTTTATTGTCTTATTTTTCTGATACCTTGTAAATAAGTGAAGCTATAATTATATATGCCTAGTTTAGGCAAGTAAGTAGAAGCAATCCAATGTTTGAGGGTACATAAATGCTATACTACTTTGTTTAAATTTTATGGCAAAACCAGGCAATCTTCTCTTCCTCTTCTCTTCCTCTTCTCTTTCTCTTCCTCTTCTCTCTCTTTTCTAAGTGTGTGTCACTGTAAACGGTGCTTGTTGAAGAGAGAGAATTTGGGAATGAATATGCAAAGACTGAATTCCTGATTTTTTTCTTTTCCAGTGGGGATAATATCCAAAGCAAGAACACGAACGACACAGGTCCGCGGTCCGCCAGCCAGTCTCCGCAGTCTGTCGGGAGTTCAGGTGTTGACAGTGGAGTTGAAAGCACCTCGGATGGAATTCGAGATTTGCCTTCCATTGCCATTTCTCTCTGCGGAGGCCTTACTGACAATAAAGAAATAACCAAAGGTACAGAATGACCTTTTGAATTACAGGCGTGTGCTGTCAGCCCAGGGTTAGCATCCTAGACCGAGGAAGCAGTGCCCTCCTGTGGCTATACTCTTGAATGTGCTGAAAAGATAAATACTGCCCCTACAATGATGTTTCCTAGAATTTTTCATACTTAAAATAGTAGACTTACATACGACTTCTGATTTATAACACATTTCAATAATCCACTATATACTACATTTTTTGAAAGTATTTTAGTGGTATTTTTATTTCCTCATAGTACCAGCTTTCATGTCACAATAGTGTTGATAGTACTTTTGCCGCTTAGTACAGTATATACCTAGGAAATTCCCAGCTGTTGGTATCATGAATGAAAAAGGTAGTCTCTAAATCAGGACACTAGGAGGAGGAGTTGGGAACTCTACCCTGAGTTCCTGCTGTACCTCCAGTTTCTTGTGTTACTCTTAGATGAATCATTTACAACACTCTCCCCTTTAAACTTCTAGCTGCATAATGTGAAGATAAATGGATTAAGACTTGCAATTTCAGCAGTTTTGAAAATCATATGAGCCTGATGCTGTTCAGAAGCGAGTTATTAAAAGATTTCAAATATGCTGTGATTTATTGGAGTTGTATTTATTATCTGTATCACTTGGGAATTACATAGATTTTCGTGAGTGGAATGACAAGCAGTGGAAAGGGGGTTTATTTGTAAACATTTTCTTTTTGCTGATGGCCTTACAAGTAATAAGTAAGTTTGCGGTTATGGA
This sequence comes from Chionis minor, assembly GCA_013398295.1. Lineage (NCBI taxonomy): Eukaryota > Metazoa > Chordata > Aves > Charadriiformes > Chionidae > Chionis > Chionis minor. The sequence continues at coordinate 715,251 of VZSF01007195.1, forward strand.
TTTACATATATGTTGAGCCCATCAGTTCCTGCTCCTAACTTGGACAGAGGGTTAATGAAAGGCATGACAAAGTACTTCCTTGCTTTGATTAGAAGCCTGATTTTCCTCCCTCACAGTTCCATGCCTGAGCTTGCACTTTGTTTGTATTTTGAAGAGGAAAGAATCCAACAGCTAACAAAGAAATCCACAGCATCTTCTGAGATTGAGAGTCTCTGAACATCATGCTTTCATATTACTGCTAATCCCAGGACCCTAGTAATAATGAAGGGCTGATACTGAGTGTGAAACCAGTGTGTCTGAGAGATGCTAATGAGGTTTAGTGTGGCCCAACTCTGGCATTTATAAATGCATGCTTTACATGTGTAATTTTTTCCCTGCCCCACAGAAGAATTCTCAGAACATGCAGTAACATATCAGCAGTTTGTGGACAATCCTGCTATCATTGATGACCCTAACCTTGTGGTTAAGATTGGAAATAAGTAAGTATATCTCAGGAAAAAAATAGCTTACTGTTGTAACAAAAACACTTCTGTAACACTTCAGTGCATTAGATCAGTTTCACTGTAGCTAAAAAATAGGTTTTGATAGCTTAGATTAATCCAGAAAGAGTCAATGATCTAGTGATTTCAGGCTCTTTTGGTTACCTTTCCTCCTTTAAAGAGGAAAGTTTCGGATGACCTGCTGTAGCTAACTGACACAATTTGGATTTCAAGAAGCCAGTATTAAATGCCAATAGTGTTCACGTGCAATTGGCAGAATAGAAATGAAATAGGATGTGAACTTGCTAAAGCTTGTCCTGAGCCAGTTTGAATAATTAGTATTTACACGGGATATGGCGGTCTGCTTGCAAGCACTCTGTACCCAGCGGTTTGTCTGTATATACTGAATATTTGCTAATACACCTCTATGGAGACTGCTTTTCAAGACTTGTCAAACTTCACCCAGCAAGTATCAGACTTCTATTTCTGCAAGGCTAAGACACTATTTCATTTGTTTATATTGCTGGCAGCAGTGCAGCACTATGGTCTCTGCCAGATGCAGCTTTTTGAAGGGTGTTGTAGCTTGAGAGCTCCCTGCACCTGGCATACAATGTTAGAGCAGAGGAGAGATCGTGGCGTTGTGCTGCCCTTAGAGGTTAGGCTGCCCTTAGTCATAGACATCGCTCATCCAAATCTGATGTGCCTGGTGCATCCTTCTGTGATAGTTTGTATTGTGTATGTTACAACCTCATACCTGACCCTCTCTGCGGTCTGAGGTGAGTCACTTACTGCTTCCCTGCCATAGTTCTCTGAGTTTGATGGTAATGTTTACCTACCAACTGATACGTTGGGAAAAGAGAGGCGTACTTAGTGACGATCTTACTGTCATATTTACTGGATGTCATGTGAGCTTCAGCTTCCCCAGACAGATGGGTGATAACACTGTGTTTGTCCTACTGTCTGTAACAAGAGTTGACCCATGTTCAGCATGTAACAGCAAAAGCTTGACATCCTACAGGCTACTGCCCCTAACTTTTATGTAGTTCCTTGATGGAAAAACAGTGAAAACAGCTTGTAAAAAATGTAGCTCGTGCTGTGATAATGATGTATAGTAAGGACATGAGGAAGGTACAACAAATACCCTTTCTACTTCAGGACCCAGCTTCTCTGGCATACTTTGAAAAGTATATACTGTAAATGCCTGTGAACAAACGGTGGAATAAGGTGGGTTTGCTGTTACTGCAAGGCCAGAGTTTGACCTGTGCTAAAGATGCTTCATGGCTTTCACCTGCCAGATGATAAATAGTAGGTAGACTGTGAATTGGAACTTTGGGATTACAAAATGCAGCAATTGTCTCTCTTGCATGCCCAGGTACTACAACTGGACGACAGCTGGTCCCCTTCTGCTGGCAATGCAGGCGTTCCAGAAACCTTTGCCAAAGGTGAGATTGAACATGAAGGTTGGTCAGAGGAGGAGTTGTGACATTTTGCTGTTTGTTAAGGCAGGGAAGAGGGTTGTTGTACAAAAGAATCTGGACACCAGTAATATCTATCCACACATAACCATCTAGCTTGTGCTGAGGGCTAAACAAGCGGGACTAAACATGGTCTGTGAATTGTGTTTATTTGCTAGGCTAAGATTACTACGTATATTTTGAAGGAGGAAAATTTCCTGTTTTCCTTCATTAATATGGATTCTAAACATAAATTATATTGACCCATGTTGTGTGTGCTGTAGCAGAATACTTGGTGACTGCTTTTTGTTTTAGCTGTATACAGCGTATATTATCAAATAAAAATGGAGGCCAGAAGTTTTAACCTCTGGGAATAAGCTTTAACTACTAGATAAGGAGGGCCTGTAGCTTACTAGTTTTCTGTTTCTCAGTAGGTTGTTCATAACCAACCCGAGTAGGTAGTGGCAGATAGCTACGACTATATAATAGCTATATGTTGGCTTATATTAAACGTGTTGATGAACTTAATCCAATTCCATGTGACCTGGTGCCACAGAGATGCTCAGGACAGAAATGCACGTTACTGTAAATGTATGTAGAGAAGTAGTATCACCATTGGCACTAATTTGTATCCTGGTTAGCCAAGGATTCAATACATTTTGGAACATAAACTTTTCTTCTGCCATTTGCAGACTTCATGTGTCTTTGGGTTTAATCTATGTGAATTCAAATACTATCTCTATTGCCATGAACTTGGACTAAAAATTTCTTCAAAGCCCGGAATACTCTCTACCACTGTGTTCTTTCTGTTTTAGTGCTGCATTATGTACACATGCAGTCATGCGTAGCTGCACTGTAGCATCTCAATGTAAAGAAAGCTGATCCGAAAAGTCCCAAACATCTGGTAAATCTGCCTTGAATTGCAAGGATATCACAGAGGTAGATGTTTTGGGCTATACTATGAATAGTCTAGAAATCATCAAAGGTGGGATTCATCCATCCCATGGAACTCAAATGCCTACAGAAGGCTTATAGTTATCCTACTTGGTATTTGTTGGGCACTTTCACAGCGGGATTCAGACCTAGAGAGGTGCCTATTGGGTCTTCAGTGGTAATAAAGATAGTGCAAGGTAACTGCATTTTTAATTAGCACTTTGATGCCTGAGCCAGATGGCGAAATGGTTTTACCTAGGATGAGTAAATGGAAAGCATTGGTAGGAAATATTTTTGCCATTAAGTTAAGGGAAATGGCAATTCTTTCAACAGCATTATGGTTACACCATTATTCATGTAGCCTATTGTCATGGTTTGGGGCAGATTGGCACAAGCAGGCTGTTCCCTCTCACAGATGTTCCCTCTCTCCTGCTCTGCTTCGAAGGGAGGCAGTTAAGAAAAGTCTTTTATAAGTGTGAAATTCAGTGTGTTCATTTTTTAATGGTTAACTTATATTCTGAATGCTGATAACTTTGTAGACTGTGCAATTTTCATTTAGTGGGGAAGCCATTATATATAGTTGGAACAGTCTGTGTGATTGGGAAGGCTTACTTGGCTGAACTGTACCTCTGAAACTAAAATTACTCATTTACGCTACCAGCTATCCTACTGGTTTTCTTAATGACTTGTTAATTAGAGTTTTGATTTGCTGTAATCATGGAACTAAAGAATTGAAATACTAAGGCACTTTATCCAGAAAGGCTTTATGAGGTGATTGAAAACTGGAGTTTTTGCAAAAAAAAACCCAACACTCATGTATTGCAAAATCCACTTAAATGCATGTCTAATTGTAAACATGTGAACTGTCTCACTAAAAGTCAATAGGAAGTCTGCTTGAAGTTGTCTGTATATTTGAGGACTCCTTAAATTGTAGTCACTGTTCTCAATAGTTGCATTCCATTCTCAGTAGCTCCATCTGCTCCTTGTTTTTCTTATTTTTGTTTAAAAAATTCTCAACTTATTTGCTCAACTTTATTCCTCTGTTATTTCTTTCTTTTCTCATATACTTTAGATAGTGTAGTGAACAGAACCTATGGAAAAACTGAAGAAAGGGATGCATTGTCCCATACATTAGCTGAACTCAACCCTGTGTCTTAACTGCTAAGGGTTCTTGGAATATTTTTTTTAAATTTTTGTTTAAGTCACTAATCAACGTCACCATTTTATTATGGTGACTTTGCTTACTGTGGAGGCTGCCATCTCAGAAAGCTAACGCCTAAGGTATTCTAGGACATACCAAACACTGTGGCCACCTTTACTATAATGTTTTCCCCTTTTGTCTTTTGCTTGCTCTTTGAGTGAAAGAATTTATCTCTCCTTGTTACAATGCATAAGGCTCCTGTCATTATGGGCATTGAAAGAAACTTTTCTTTACTGAGGTCTAGCATATCCAATGAAAAGTAGCCAGGGTTTACAAAAAAACACAGTTGTAACACTGTCAGTCAAATTCATAACATTATACTAAACTCACAAAAGCTAGTAACTTCTTCGCTTTTTTCCAAACTGGTGATTAAATATGAACATTGTAGTTACTTTAAAATCAGAATAACTATCTTGCATGTGGGTTTGTTACTGTTTTGCATGAGAGCTCCTTCAGGAAGTGACAGCTTTTTTTTTTTTTTTTTAAATCTAATTTGCACTAAGTAACTTCAACTTATAAACAGTAGGTTCTCATTGTAGACATTATACTAACACCTGTTTATGCTTCTTTTTCTTCTTTGATTTTTATCTCTTTTTCATTTTCCTTTTAAAAAAACCATAAGTATTCATGCTTAAGTTACTTCAGAGCAGCTCTGGATACCATTAGATTTTGCTTTAATAGAATTTATGGTCCACAGACAGTATGTTTACTTTTATTCTACTTATTATCAGTTAAAATTGTGTGTTTGGCACTTTCTTTCATTTGCATATATCAGGTTGTCCTTTGTTTTGGGTTTTTTTTATGTTACCATCCATTTATCACAGGCAACTGTGGAATCTATAATGAGGGACAAGATGCCCAAAAAAGGTGGAAGGTGGTGGTTTTCGTGGCGAGGGAGGAACAGCACTATTAAAGAGGTAAGTTTAAGAAGCAAGCAGAGTTTCCTTCTGGTTGCAGCGGGAAGACTGGGTACCTCGATGTTCATCCCTCAAAACTTTCCTTCTGACAGTAGCTCAGTATTCAGTTTGACTGAGGGTATACACATTAAAAGATGTTTAAACAGGGTCTGAAGTCTCTCAGCTACTGATTTCACAAGGCTTTGGATCAGACCCTACCTGAAACATTTGCTTGTAGTGTTTTGGTTCTGCATTTATTTTCATTACACAAACCTGTGGCAGTACTATCTAATGGATTAAATCTGTGTTTAGCAACTTAAAATCAAAGAGCTGCACCACTAGTTTAATATTTTCATGTAGATTACCTACCTATCTGCAGCTTTCTTTTGGTAGTTGAACAGACATGTTTATGAGTAGAGTGAGCTGTAAAATTCAGCAAAACCTAAGATGGAAAACTGACTATATATTAGTTTTAAAGTCATCTTAAATTTTTTTTTTCTGAGCGTTAAAAGTTTGTGGTAGCAGTCTTAAAGCCATGGATGAACATTAAAGAACAGTGAAAAAAGCAAAACTTTATATGAAATATTGATCTCCTGTCTAGACATATTTAATCTTTAAAGTTGGGTAATAAAACCTCTTCATATTAATTTATGCTATTGAAGGATTAGTACTTGCAGGGAGAAAATTACTTCTAATACAGCTTTATGGTTGTGCCTTAGTCAATGAACTTTTTTAGCCTTGCATGAAATAGCCCTTATACTGATCTGTGGGTATGAGCTTCAGAGCATGAGATTTTAGTTTTTACAGTTTGTTGACGTTTTTAGAATATCTCTCGGCGTGGAAGTATTTGGTTATCTCTTGAGCTGTGGCAGCTATAAATGGGTAAGGGGAGGTGTTACTGTTGTTTGTGTGTCTCAAAGTCATGCAATATTTAAAAATCTTGTGGGATGAAATTGATAGAGCTTAGCATCTACTCAAGGTAGAAGCAGTTCGGAAAATTTTATTGGATTAAAGATTTTAATGATTCTATGAAAGGTGATTGGGGTTTTTTTACCCTTTCTCCAGAGTCATACTTTGTTTTTGCGCGTGAAATCTAGCTATTTTGAGATGCGTGAACTGAGTAGTTACGGGATTGATTCCAGAAGTTCAACAGTGCTAGATGTGAAATTTGATATTTCTGTACTTCTTCCATCTTAATTCTTGTTCTGAGTTTTATATTTGCAATTTTTAGTTCTTTGTGCAGCCTTTATTCTTTAAGAAAACCATGAAGTTTTGTTTTGCTTTGCCTACAAGCAAAGGAAACAAACATGCTGTTAATTATTACCAAGTCTGTACAAGACAGAATTTGGTTTTCAAATATTTTTCTAAAAACATTTCCTCTGTGCCCAAAAGGAGATGTACAGCTTCTCGTACTTGCATTTTTACAGGAAACAAAGACAGAGCAAGGTATGAGCGGGAGTGGACATACAGGAGAAGACTCTTCACAGATGAGCATGGCAAACAGGTACCCCCCAAAATTACCTGTACCTGAAATAAGCAGGAGTTACCATTTAAAAATGAAAACAACCAATCTCTTATAATTCAACAAAGAAATATGCACCAGTGAAATCAGTTTGTTATTCATTGCACCAAATAAGTGCAGACGGGAAGGCCCATGGCAGGGTTGCAGACCTTGTGAGCGCGCTCTGGCATTTCTGTCTTTTGGCTGGCGGCTCCATGACGCACATTCCAGCCCCTTGAAGACAAATAATAATTGGAGCAGTTCTACGAAGTAGATATGTATCTCCCTAGAGTTTTCAAGGGAACGTCATAGATGACACCATACTGTTGCTAGATCTCACTTGCTAAAATTTCTGATTTACTTATATCTATGGCCTGACAACTTAATTTGTTCCTGAATATTTTGGGAAGTTCAGGGGCCTATGACTTTCCAGAGTTTTTTTCACAGGCAATAGTCATGGTTTTCTATTACTTCTTTCAAGGATTGCAGAAGACCCTTCCTTCCCCTACAACCAAACTAGTTGTACTGTATGGCTAAAATCTCTTCTTCAGGAGGATTCCATAAGATGAGCTTGAACTTGCTTTGGAGGCTTAAGAGGGATGAGGTAGCCAGGGACAGCTCTCCTACCTTGCCCCTTTTCTGTACATGGAGATCTTACTGTAAAGACAGCCTGTCTATTTGCAGTCTGCACTTAGAGCTGAAAAGAGCCACATTTAAATATGCTTTATTCCTGTTAAATTAAGTTCAAGGATCATCTTTATGAAACAAAAAAGGCATTAGCCTCTCTCTTTCTGGAGGTCAGCAGTTGCAGTCCAGGTGGGTGTGCTGGAAGGAGGATTCCTCATTCTGTAGGAGACTAGCTATTATCCCAGTTGCCTCTCTGAGTTTGAGAGAGGCACAGAGTAAATCGGAAAGGCTGATTTTCCTTTTAAGGATGACAAGTGACATTTAAGTCTTGTTTTTTACATGGTTGTTTAAAGATAAGCTTTAAAGTGGGATTAAGACTTCAAGCAGACTGGATTCTGTAATTGGTGTTCTTTGCTTAAATTTTAACTGACCTTAGAAATCTCTCATTAGGGATTTATTGCTTGCAGGCAAAATACGACAAGTGGGATGTTGAGTAAAGCTTTTGAGATCTGATGTTACAAAGGATAAGATATAAGGATAAGGCTTTTAAATGTTGCTAGTCATGACAGGTGGTACCTTGATAATGGGTCAAGACTTCCTAACATTAAACAGCATCTAGGTGTGATCAAAGTAAGAGGCAAAATGTTGTTTGTTTTAAAGATGAGATTTGTAGAATCTGAAAGGATATTTTTACTGTCCACCGAAGGTGATAGATTTCTTTACTGTAGGAAAACTTACACTCTGAAGAAAAATATCGTTAAAAAAATTTCTGAGAAAAAGGTTGTAGCAGGGGGGAAAAAAAAAGTATGCTGATGTGTATTTAAACAGAATTGTCTAAAGGAGCTCAGTTTTATGACTTTTCATCATCATATCCTGAATGGAGTAACCCTGTAAATCCTGGAAAAGAATAATCCAATGATGTAAAGTTGCTTATTGAAAGAGAAGGAGGAGTTACTTTCTATAGTAAAATTTCCATCACCTGGATTTTTTTATTAATTGTAATTTTTTGGGGGAAGAGAGAAAGGGGGAAGAGAAAGCCAGCATAACAAACCTCTCTTTCTTCTTCTGGGAACTGAGGAATTTTTGTAAGTGCAGTGTCTAATGGGTATTACTTTTTTATCAGTATGAGATTTTCAAGTCAATATGGCACGTTAATTGACATCCATTAAATTTAAGTAATGAAAACTAGCTTATAGACAAGTAAATGTCTAGAACAAACCAAGCATGAATAATGGGGAACATGCGTGAATGAAAATTCGGCATTTCATTGATATATATTTAAAGACATGATGTGAATGACATCCTGTGAGACAGTACTTAGGAGCGGAGAATCAATGACTTATTTGGTGACTCACAGTTAATGCATTTTTAATGGATACTGAGATGCATTTACTGACATGATAACATCACTTTCTGTGTGCAATGTTCCAGAATAAAAGATGAATCCTCTTCAAGCGATGAAGACCCTAGAGCTGCCAAACAAAACCTCGGGTCATTACAAACCAACTCAAGTCATCTCTCATTATTGTCTGGAATCAGTTACAAAAAAACACTTCGACTCACTTCTGACCAGCTTGTGAGTTAATTTTACATACTTGTCCTGAAATGTCATTTCTAATACAACGTGAACAATACTGTTATTCAGGCTTGCAAAGCTTAATTAGCTCTTATGTCTTGTATTTAATTCTCTCTTGTGTTGTGTTTTTCAAAAAAAATTTTCCCTTCTCTTTTCAGTGTTAAGCGTGAGTGTTGTTGCTTGCAGCAAGTGCTGGGGTTCAGGGATGGGGAGATATGGGATCCCATTTAGAAAAATATCAAAATTAAGTTCCAAAGTATGTATTTGTCACCTGAATAAGTGCACCGGAACCATGTCCTCTTTGTATTATGTATAATGTGTATATGTTAACTCACAGGCCTCTCTTCTCTTTTTCTTTTTTCCTCCTCTCCTCTCCCTTTCCCACATTCATAGGCAGACAGTCACATTTTACATGAATACAATTTTCTGTTAGTAACTTCAGAAAGAGCTGCTTGTGAATTTACTGTGAGGCCAGGCTATTCATTTCTTTGCAGGCAATTCTCTTCCTCTGTGACAGAGGTGTTTTGACTAATGGTGACAAAACTGTTACAGTTTTGTGTTCTGCACATTCCAATTCGATCTGGAAAAATGGCTTCTTTAGGGACTTTCTGTCATCTTATCTACAGCCAATTAATTTTCTGAAGGAAACCCACCCAAGGAGTACAGCATTAAACAGCCCATCACTCACTGCCTGGATAGTTTGTAAGAAATGTAGAATTTTTCCCAAGAGACATATAGGATGTATTGGTAATTTTCTATACCAAACAGAAAGCAAGGGTTGCACAAATATATTGATACTTTTCAGATTCAGAAACCTTGCAGAAATTAGCTGAAGCTAAAACTACTTTTAGATTGGTTTCTAGATGGAACAGTGGGTGAGACTTACTGGTTACCCATCAGTTGTTCTGCATTCTCACCTCCTTTTCACTTTTTAACTGACTGAGCAGTAGAAGGGAAATAGAACTAAGAAAGAGGCACTTAAAGTATTAAACTCCTGCAGGTTTTGTGAAAATGAATGGTTAAGTTCACAAATAGAATTGAATCATAGAATAACAGGTTGGAAGGGACCTCAAGGATCATCTGGTCCAACCTTCCTTGGCAAAAGCATGGTCTAGAGGACATGGCCCAGCACCCTGTCCAGCTGAATCTTAAAGGTGTCCAATGTTGGGGAATCTACCTGGAGACATTATTCCAGTGGCTGATTGTTCACATTGTAAAAAATTTTCCTCTTGTGTCCAATTGGAATCTCCCCTGGTGTAACTTGTACCCATTACCTCTTGTCTTTTCCATGTGAGTCCTTGTAAAAAGGGTGTCTCCATCTTCTTTGTAGCCACCTGTTAAATGCTGGAATGTGGTGACAAGGTCTCTGCTAAGCCTTCTTTTCTCAAGGCTGAACAAACCCAGTTCTCTCAGGCTTTCCTCATACGGCAGGCTTCCCAGTCCTTTGGTCATCTTTGTGGCCCTTCTCTGGACCCTCTCCAGCCTGTCCACATCTCTTATGCATAGTGGGACCAAAACTGAGCCCATTATTCCAGGTGTGGCCTGACAAGTGCTGAGTAGAGTGGGATGAATTCTTTATCTCTGCTGGTGATGTCCTTCTTGATGCAAACCAGTGTCCTGTTGGCTTTCTTTGCCAACAGCAGCACACTGTTCACTCATACTGGACTTGTTGTCCACCAGGACCCCCAGGTCCCTTTCCATGGGGCTGCGCCCCAGCCAGCTAGATCCCAGCCTGTGCTGCACTCCTGGATTATGTTTTCCCAGGTGAAGAACTGTACGCTTGTCCTTGTTGAACTTCATAAGGTTCTTGTTAGCCCACTCTTACAGCTTATCCAGGTCTTCCTGCAGGGTAGCTCTCCCTTCCAAAGTGTCCGCTTCCCCACTTAGTTTTTTGCCATGAGCAAACTTCATCAGGGTACGCTTGATCCCATCATCCAGATCATTTATGAAGATTTCCAGTTTGAAAAGGAGCTATTGATCACCACCCTCTGGGTGTGGCCTGTCAGCCAGTTCCCCACCCACCACACAGACCACTTGTCTAGACCATAACACATCAGTTTCTTGTGCAGGAGGCTGTGGGGAACCATGTCGAAAGCCTTGGAGAAACCTAGGTAGACAATGTTCACCACTTGCCCTGCATCAACTGAGCAGGTGACTTTGTTGTAGAAGGTTTGTCAAGCACGATTTACCCGATGGCTTTTCCAATCATGTGCTTTATTTGGCTTGTGATAGTCCCCAGGAGGATTCATTCCATGACTTTTCCAGAGGCTGAAGTAAGACTGATGGGCCTATAATTTCCTGGATCCTTCTTTAAGCCCTTCTTGTAGACGACGCGACATTAGCCTTCTTCCAGTCTTTTGGCATGTCCTCCAGTCTCCATGGCTTCTCAAAGATTATGGATAGCGGCCTCCATGATGTCAGCCATCTCTCTTAACGCCCTTGGGTGGATATTGTCAGGGCCCATCGATTTGTAAAGGTCAAGCTCCTGTAATAGTTCTCTTATCAACTCTTCCTTCACTGATGGTGGGTCTGTGTTTGTATCAACCTGGATCGTTGTTCCCAAGGCCTGGAGCCCAACAGTGCTAGTAAAGACAGTAGTCTTTTACCCAGCATGCTGCCAAGTGACACAGGAGACAGTGGGAGGGAGGGGCAGGGAATTGGGAAAGTTGAGAGGATTTGCTGGAGACTGAAGGGTAATAGGTGAGAGGTATGAGAGGTGGGTTATGATAGGAAAGAAATGTAACACCATACAACACAAATCCCCTATAAACACTCTTAATTAGAGTTCACGGAACTCCTTATTACCCACACTTCTCTCTGCATATGTATCTATATTTCAGAATGGAAAATGCCCATAGATAGTCCCTATTCCATAATTTGTTATAACTTATGTGAACTTTTGGTGTTTTTTATTTCCATATCCTTTACTGTGAAAAAGCATTTTTTTGTTTGTTCTTTATTTTTCTGCTCTATAAATCAATGCCTAATGTACAGCACACAGGGCAGACCTCTGCTATCGTTATTTAGACAACAGATCTGCTGAAAGCAATAAGATTCAGTGTGACCAAGGCAATGATCGTCTGTGGCTTTGTGTTTGCACTGTGTCCATTTCAAATGCTGGGTTTGTTGATTATCTTGCTGATAATGTCTTGCAGAAAAGCTTAAAGCTCAAGAATGGCCCCAATGATGTGACCTTTAGTGTTACAACACAGTATCAAGGCACTTGCCGCTGCGAGGGCACCATTTACCTATGGAATTGGGATGATAAAGTTGTTATTTCTGACATTGATGGAACAATCACACGGTGAGTTCATGAACAGAGAGAGACTTTATCTGCAAGGACAAATTGTCCTTGGGAAACAGGGAATTTTGAGTCACAGAATCGTCATATTCGGCTGTATGGGGGGGATGGTGTTTGGTTTTTTTAATTTGGCTTTCAGACAATGGAAGAATCATTATCAAACTAAAAATTCAGCTAAAGACACATGCTATATGTACTCTTTATTTGTCACCTATTGGTACTTCATGACAGTATTTATGGTAGCACTGGAGGACCTTCTGCAAAATCATAACGTTTTTGCTGCATCACACTTATTAAGTATGCTGACTACATTAAAAAGAAGAAACATATGAATTCTGTTTTGAAAGTCTTTACTGGGGCATTCCAGTGAGAGGCATTATTATTTAGAAGACAAGACTCTGAAATCAAAGTCAGAATTAAAATTTCATGCAAAGTTTCAGATTAGTACTTTGCGTAAAACCTACAATTTTGGGGTGACCAAAATGGTTCATGCACTCACTGATTTTTATTTAACATTGGGGAAAACAATTGTATGTGTAACAGGGACACTTAATAAAAATATAAGCATTTTCTTTTGACCTTTTAACATGTAATGCTTAGATTTGTTTCAAAATCAATTTCTTTCAAAATTGAACTTGGCTATATCTCATTAGAAAAAAGAACAAAGGAAAAATAATTTCCAAGAGCAATCTGGGGTGATTTAAAATACTTAATTTAAACTGAAACTTTTCTTCCTTGTGATTTATCCGTTGTAGGGCAAATTTTTTTTGTGCCAACATGAATTAATATTCCCCCCCGTCTTGTTTTCTTAAGCTTCAATAAAGTGAATGGGATCTACTCTTCTCTCTGCTGTTAAGTTGATCAGAGGGTTACTGAATCACTTCACCTTATATTGCAAATCCATCCTAAGCCATTGCCCAATGTTTTCTCTCTAAGATACAAGATATTCAGGGTGTGCATTTCTTGCTGTGTATCTGTATAATGCTTAGTCGAGCGAGATGCTCATTTGTTTGAATTTCTAGATGCTATTATAGTGTAAATAATTTTCTCTCATGGGAAGCGGGAAATGCATTGAAACTAGCATAACTATGTCGTAATACTTTATATGTGACTAACTGATGGCTTTATGTGGGGAAGTTGGTTTGAAGTAAGCCAGAATGCCACTTCTCGTGCTTGTAACTTCCCGTAAATTTCCCTTATGGAGAGATTTGGTTTATTTAGAAAAAGTTTATTGTAAACCTCAAAAAGCAAGCTTAGTACTTGCTGGCTTACTACACAGGTCTGATTGATAGCCTCTATGCTGTAACTTCTGTGTTAGATACCTTATGGGTCACGAGCTTATCCATGAAGGCAAGTCCTGGGGTACAAGAGTAACTAAAACAACATGGCCAAGGATGGGCATGTCAGTCTGTCTCAAAAGAAAGGGGAACAAAATCATCCTTTTCTGTTCACAGTCAGTACTGTACAGAAAATCTTATTTTTCTTTGCTGCTAGCCAAATAAGTTAGTGGGGTTTGCATTGGCCTCATCTGTTATTATAAGGATTGGCATTTTTTCAGTTCAGTTACATTGTTTTTCCTTTATTCAGGTCAGATACTTTAGGTCATATTTTGCCAACTCTTGGCAAAGACTGGACGCACCAAGGGATTGCGAAGTTGTACCATAAAGTGAGCCAGTGAGTATTCAGTAAATCTGTTCCTGGATCTGTGGCTTGTTTGTTCATTTGTACATAAAAATTAAAATTTCTCTACGCTTCTCTTAACCTGTAAGGGTGACAATTTTATCAGTATCTCATCACTTGAGTGGTGCTTACGCAGTGTAAACATCTCTTATACGATATTCACAGCAAAACCTGCTTTGTGATACCAAAAGCAAAAGCCTTGTAGCAGTGAGTAGTGATTGCTCTTCCAACCATCCCAAACAGATAACTACAGCTAGCTCCAAAAAATGTGTAATTTGGATGAGTTGTGCTGTTGCAGGAAGTGGAGCTTTTTTGCAAACTGAGAGTTGCAGCAGCATTAGTTCATAAGATGCTAAAACCCTTTCCCTTCTCTCCTTGTTGAGGGGACTGTGAAATGCGTTAAGGACTGTTTGCCCCAGCGTGGTCACTGGAGGTGGAGTTCCCAAACTTGACTCACCTGGAGTCATGCAGGGATGGTATCTAAAACACACGGGAATCCATTTGGGGGAGTTCACTCTCTTTCCAGTGAGTAGAAAGGGAGTTTAGTGAAACAGCTTAGACTTGAGCTGTCTAAACGTTAGGCTTCTAGTCAAGCAAGATAAATCTCACCCTTAAAGCACAGCATGATGTCTTATCTTGAGTAGAAATGGACTCATTTTGGGTACTCACTGCTAATATTCTTGTTGTTTTACTTGTATAAATATTGATGAGCTTCAAAGATGTTGATGATGACCTACTGATGATTATCCAATTTATTTTGTTATTTCTGTGTATAAATATTTGTTTTTAATTCCATTATTAAATTGCAAAGTTAGGAAGGATCAGTCTTAAAATATTTTTGTGTTATTGGTTAATTTTGAGAGTAGGTGATAAGTAAACATTGCTTAAAGTGCAGTTTAAAGGCATTCAAAGTCAATAAGACGTATGCTGTGAAGAACCTGAGGAACTGGATTTTACCTGGCAACCAAACTCTCTCTTTACCAGTGAGAGCTGCTCAGTGGTTTATTATAGCTCAGTGGTTGATCTGCACTAGTTCCTGTTGGCCCGCAGTAATAAATACCTTCTGTGCCACTGTGAGTGGAAGAACTGGAATTCCTTATGTTTGCTTGTGGCTTGTACACTCTCTGTAATCCATGGAGAAAGAGAGGCATCTTTAAAAAGTGGCTCAATATACCTGAGATCTAATGATGTTTTGAAAAAAACTATTGTTTTCCATTAGCCATTGAAATATTGGGCTTTAGGTCAGTTAATCTCGTTAACAGGGAGAGTACCCTGGTATGACCTAACACAATATATTCCAAAAAACTTGTGATATTTCCTCTGATGAATATGAACAGGAGAAAAGCAATTGGACTGTACCAACTTGGATGAGGTGATGTGTGGGAATGCTTCTAGGTGAGCAAGGAGGGCTAGTGCAAGAGTACAGGGGTACTCTTGGTTCCCCAGGTACACGTTGCAATGTAGTCAAACCATTGTGTGCACTGAAAGCTCAAAGGCTGAGAGTGTGGTGAGTTTTGTGATTAGGAATTGAGAGAAAAAAAGGAAATGGGGAGAGTTAGATGAGGTCTGAATGGAATCAGATGAAGTATCTGATATATTCTGATGTTATGCATTTGGTTTTTAACTTTTACCAGGAAGATTACTGATTGCTGTCTGTTCAGGTTGATATTTCTGCTTTACATAGAAAATAAAATTGTTTTTCTTCTATTATATTAAATTCAGCTGTTCTTATATATTGAAATTACCATAAACATTTGAAGAGCCTGTAATACACATCACAACTGCCCTCTTAGTTAATCTGATTTTTCTTTTTGTGTACTAGGGTTATGCTAAGGTTTATTACTTTTTGTTTTGCATGGATGATGAATTATAAATTATGGATGATGGAATCTAAATTATGGTAGAGACACTTGTCTGTGCTTTTATTCTGTATAGCCATACATGATTACAGAAAACACAGGCGTTGTGGTTTGGGCCAGACTGCCCACTGAAATGAATGACAGATGCTCTTCCTCACCTCTCTCTCCAAGGAGACGAGGGAGAAAGAGAAAAAGAGACGGCCTGGGAATTCACATGCTGAGCTGTATTTAGTTCAGAGTATAACCTCTGCATTACATTTGGTGAAAATGTTAATTAATTTTTTTAATTGCTATTGTTATTTCTTTGCCTGCCAGCATTGTCAATTGTTAGGGCTTTGGTAATCATAAACATAAGAGAAAAAAATAGATTTGAGTCATGTTGTTTTTCAAATTACCGAGTTAATTATGTAAAGCCTAGATATTACAGCTGAACAACATATAAATGTTCAATAGTTAGATTTAATGGCCATGCGTGCACCGAATACAGTATTTCTTTATTTTATGAACAATGTTTTCTTGATAGAACTTGAGAAGTAAATTGCTATTAAGTTGAACTAACATCATTGGGCTCTGTTCTATCATGAACAGAACCAAGGGTAACCTGTGACTTCTGCCAAAACTTTTATTTCAGTGTCAAGTTAAAGATTACTTTGCATACTGTGTTTTGAAGTTCAAATTTGCTCTGACTGGAAGGAGTATATTACTGCTACACGTAGACCAATTTTTTTTTGTGGAGGCAGGAGTACAATACTGTTAATACAGCAAAGGCTAATACACCATTGTCAGGTGTTTTCCCCTTGGTAGATGTCAGTTAATTCTAAGGAGTATGGTTCTACTATGCGGGGGCAGATAGGAAACCGTAAGTCATAAGCCACAAGAAGACCAGACATCAATGAGCCCTCTTCAGGTGTAAATCACTAACTGCAGTGGAGCTAGACAGATTTTAATTATCCAAGGTTCTGGCATGTTTTTATTCCTTTTAAGTAAGTCTAGGTTAAAAATAAGTCTGTTTAACAGTCATGGCTTTATTCATGTAAAAATTAACCCACCAAATTATTGTCAAAATACCTACTTTATTTTTACAGTAATTTCTTCTTTTATTTCTTTTCACAGAAACGGATATAAATTTCTGTATTGCTCAGCACGTGCTATTGGCATGGCAGACATGACCAGAGGGTACTTGCACTGGGTCAATGAACGAGGAACTGTGCTACCTCAAGGGCCACTCTTGCTGAGTCCAAGCAGCTTATTCTCAGCTCTTCACAGGTACTACAACGGAGGCTGAATTCTCAGCTTTTTTATGGGAGTTCTTGAAGTCATTCGTAATGTTTTTTTTTCTTATGTATGGTACAAAATTTAATTAAGAAGAAATTTTGTTGAGAAAGACAAAAATTCAATAGATAGTCATTTTGCTTAGTTTCTCTAGATATGCCTCAATATACATCTGTGCACCGTTTACCAATAGGTACTACCTGTTGAATTCATGTATTTAACGTGGTGTGTTAATATTTAGTTATGGGAAAAGTGCAAACTTTTAATAACAATCACTCTTGTCTTGACTTGTAAGGTGTTCCAATTGACAGGAATATTTTTTTGTGAGATAATATTACTTGGTGGGTTTTGAAGAAATTACTGTGAAAATGAAATGAACTTTTTATACTCCTGACTGCGCTGTGGTATTCTATATGGACAATGTTGTTCCTTCTACGTGTTGAACTGTAGTGAGTGAATAATAATAGCACAGATTATGAATATCGTACCTTCTTCCTAATTCAGTGAAGCATGTCAAGTGATTACTGAAAATATTTTAAGCTGTTAAAAGCTGCTGTGACAGGATAAATTTCATTAGAATTTTTAATGGAAGGTTGTTCAGATGTTCTCCTGATTGAGTGACATGCTACAGGCTGTCTTACCAGTCGTGTTCTAAATATAAGAGATTGTGGAAGTATTGCAGTGCACTTCTTGGACTGATTAAATAATAAATGCAGCTTTCACTGCATTTGTACCTTTCAGGGTACTTTTATCTTATGCTCCTCATATCTAGAAATACATTTAAAGTGATACTCTTTTTTTTGGTGTCTTGTTTAGACTAAAGAATGCCTGTATTTCAGTGTACACTATTGTAACTGCTGTGATTGTAACTTCATTGTTATCCATAGATTTAATTATTGTGGGTTCGAGGGCTCTGAGATCAGGTGTATGTAAGACTGAGGAAAGATGGCTTTATTCCTCTTTTGCACATTCTCAGACTTTGATTTATACATGGAACTGCTGTTCTAAAGGGCTGTATTACTTCTCTGAAGCTTCTGTACCATTCGCATCTTCTTTGACATATGTGTTGGTGCTAGGATGTGGGATTCTGAGCTGCTTAAGCACTTTTGTGTCATGCTGGCATCTTCCTATGTTATGGGAACTCCAGACTCTGCCACCTGTTCAGTCTCCTTGCCAAGAGAAGCTGTTGTGAAAGGGCTTTTGCCCAGACATGAGATAACTCTTCTGTTCATTAATGAATTCTATATTCTGTAAGGAGCAACTGAAGAGAAATAGAAGATTCCTTTATTCCTTAACTTTTGCTAATTAGCAGAGATGGAGGACCTGACTGTAGAAGTATCTTAGCTCAGGTGCTTCTAGCACATATGGTAATTGCAGTCCTTTTAAAAATAATGGAGGGGGAAAAAAAAAAAAAGCTATATGCAGTGAAGGCTAATATAATCTATGAATCGTTCTCAGGAAGCAGTTTACTTGATGACAATTTATGTCTCATGAGGCTTTATTTAGCAGCTACTCCCTGTAATCAAGCATGCTTGCTTAGTAGCCATCTTTACAACATAGGTTGCAATAGAAGTTCCCTGGTTTTAGAGGATTTATTTACTGTGCCCATTATGTAAGCTTGGGAATGCTATTTTGTCTTCATGAGCACTGTGATTTCCAAATCAAGATTTATTGGAGAAGGGTGGAGGCTCTGTAGAAGTATTCAGCTAGGTAAAAATGTTGAATAAAGAAAAAATAAATGATTTGTGCTTTATTTCATGTGTGCTTATTCAGTCTCCCTTTTTTATCATTTCAGGGAGGTGATAGAAAAGAAGCCAGAAAAATTTAAAGTTCAATGTTTGACAGACATCAAAAATCTATTTTATCCTAACACAGAACCCTTTTATGCTGCTTTTGGAAACAGGCCTGCTGTAAGTAATAGCTGAATTTATTTCTATTGCAGAGAACAGAAAGGTTGCTGTTATTTCATGGTTCTGTTGCATTAGAACCTAGAAGCTTTAAAGGGAAATTAAGACGATTTTATTACAAAGGAAAATATAAAGTTTCTTCGTCAAAGATCTCACAATGCAGAATGCAAACAGAGACGGAAAAGCGGCAAATTAACTACGTTACATCTGCATAAGTTGGCCATTAAGCTTGTGTGAGAACATTGATCTCATTTTAATCCACTCTGATATAGTGTCAGTAAGATACCTGAGGACAGACAGAAAATCTTTCAGATGAATATTGGTGGAACTTGCACTTCAAACTCTAAGTACAGTCATAAGAACTTGGATGTCCTGCTGAAATGAAAAGGTGGTTCTTTGCATGGAAAGTGGTGTTGTTTGACATGGAGAGGGGGAAGACAGATCTCCTGTCAACCTTTTGAAGGCTATATAATTGGGCTATAGGCTTTTCTTACTCCTGTCCTAGCCCCAAAAACATTTATGTGCATGCAGAAAAGCAAACTGTCTCAGGGGCTAGGGCAGAGACAGGGACCCTGGCATGTGATTATGCCTTCTTTTAAATTGTTAGCATGATCCAAGCGACTGTTCTGACACAGGCAGCTATCAGTCTTCCAGGCAATTTCTGGATATGATTGCTGCTACTGTGGGGCATGGACTCTTCCCAGTGGGTGTTTGATACAGCCATATTGGGGGCAGTATGTATATGGGGCTGTGGGGTGTTGGTTTTTGTTGTGGGGTTTGTTTTTTTGAGAGGAAGGGTATAGAGGGTTTAATAATGCTGACACAATGTCAAGAGACTTCTGAGAATGGGCACTCACACAGAATCACAGAATGGTTGGGGTTGGAAGGGACATTCGGAGATCATCTAGTCCAACCCTCCTGTCAAAGCAGGTTCACCTGGAGTAGGCTGGACAGGAATGCATCCAGGTGGGTTTTGAATATCTCCAGGGAAGGAGACTCCACAGCCTCTCTGAGCAGCCTGTTCCAGTGCTCTGCCACCTTCAAAGTAAAGTTTTTGCTTGTGTTGAGATGGAATTTCCTGTGTTCCAGTTTGTGCCCGTTGCCTCTTGTCCTGTCTCTGGTCACCACTGAGAAGAATCTTGACATCCCATCCCATCAGTGTTTGACAGACATCAAAAATGTATTTTATCCTAGCACAGTACCCTTTTATGCTGCTTTTGAAAACAGCATCTTGACACCCATCCTCTTGACACCCACCCTTCAAGTATTTATACACATTGATAAATGCCTAGAAATCTTCTCAGTGTTCTCCAGGCTAAACAGACCCAGGTCTCTCAGCCCTTCCTTATAAGTGAGATGCTCCATTCCCTTGATCATCTTTGTAGCCCTCTGCTGGACTCTCTCCAGTAGTTCCTTGTCTTTCTTGAATTGAGGAGCCCAGAATTGGACACAGTACTCCATATGTGGCCTCACCACGGCAGAGTAGAGGGGGAAGATGCCCCCCTCACAGGATCAGTTTAGTTTACTAGTGTAGATATCATTATAGGTGCCTAAGGAAGGACAGAGGCTTTGTTTTTACTCAAAATCTTTGAATTCATCCTGCTTCCAGGATATACATGGAAGACCTGCTTCTTTAGATGTTTCACTGGGCGTTTAAGTTTAGATGCTAACTAAATTAGGAAGATGGGCCCCTTATTTGTGCCCAGAAACCCCACAGAGCATTTGGTACTTCTTCCAGCATCTCTATTGTCAGGTAATATTTCCAGTAGAAACTGATGTGTGGTATAGTAACGTGTAACAAGAAACCTGGTAACACCACTGTGGTGTTTAAGGTTGTTGCTGTGCAGCTTGGGTGTATCAACCCTGTTTTGGAAGATGAACCCACTTAATTTTATGCTTGTGTCCTGGCCATACAATTCCATCTTGAGAGAATGGTCCTTGACCCTTTGTATTTCCTAATATGATTAGCCACAGAACACTCCAGTTGGTTACCTCTTTCTCTCGTTGGTGGAGAGTACTGGGACACGTCTGGAGAGAGAGTAGGAATTCAGGTGTTAGGTGACCCTCTTTCTCCACTGACTTTTGTCCACGAGAGCTAAAGGCTTCTCACTGAAGTGTCCAAGGACTGTGGATTCCAGCCCTAGCTGCTCAGTGCTGTAAGAGCTGAGGTGCCTTCACGAGCAGAAACATGGATAGGTTGGCGAAATCGTCGGTGTAAATGTGTCCACTGGTCACTGCCAGTGTGAATATGAACATTCAGAGACTGGGCAGTTTAGGTGCCTCAGTGTCGGGCACAGGTGCCTGGCAAGATAGATATTTTGGCGCTGAAGCCATGGATGTCGTGGCTGTATTTAAGAGGATTCAGCATGCCTTTCTGGTGTGACTTTGTTTCTACACTTGTCTCATATTTTTGTTAGGGCTGCTGATATTTATGAGCAGCAACTTTTTCAGCTTCACCTTTTAGCAGACTACACTTTTAAAAGCATTATGTCAGAGAGGACAGGAGGTCCTCACTGCCCAATTGCTATATTAAGTTGTTACATCATACACAGCTTAATTTCCATTATCAAGGTACCTTTAGATATATCGTTCAGAAATAACTTTTTAAACACTTCTGTGGTTTTGTATTATGGATGATGTCTACCTCTAGTTCCATTTTTTTGAACCTCAGAGAAATAAAATTATTATAAAAATAAAATTAAAATAATTATTTTTATGCATACTTTAATAAAATTTCAGGTAAAGCTGTAAGTTAATGTTTCTAAAGGAATTACTGGTAACTCACTACTCTGATTGCTGTTGGAGTGCAGTCTTCCGGTGTGAGATGTGCCACTGGATTTGTGAAGATCAGGATCATCGCTTTCTCAATTTTCTGTGCTGCTTTTTTGTGGTTGTTTTTTGTGGGTTTTGTTTGTTTTGGTTTTTTTTTTTTTGATTTTTGTTTGTGTTTTTTTTTACCTAGAAAGAACTTGGTGAAATTTCAGTACTCATGAATGAGTACTGAAAGGTTCAGATAGTGTATGGACTGCAAGGATGCTGAATTTTTGAAATGACTGCTGTTCACTTTTTGTTCATTTACTTAATTTTTTTTTGGAACAATCTTTACAACATAGAGATAAAAATAATCTTTGTATCTTCACCAATGGTCCAGTCTTTAACAACCTCAGCTTTTGAAACGATGATTTGTAATAGTAAAATGGAAGCTTGTTTTTCCTCTGATATTTTGGGAATTATTTTCATCTTTGCTTTTGTCAAGCTTTTCTTCAGAACAGATCAAAACTTATTCATTGTTTTCCTTAAGAATTTTAATTACTTAGAAGATGTTCTTAATTCTTAATATATGGGTATGGCACAAATCCGAACTCAGGAGCTAAGAGATGTTTCTGGGGGGTTCTATGTCTGTGTGACACAGTTGTCATGACTTCCTTTTGTAACCCTGTTCTTACCAACTAATCACTATTTCATGTGTTGGTTATGTTTTAACCTCTTTACACTCGCAAGATACTTGGTACAACGTGCTCAGGAAATGAAATATTCTCTGAAAGAAAAATGAAAGTGCAAATATCATTAGTTTTTTATTGAATGTTATTTTTGTGTCAAGAGAAGTTACTGAACAAATGAACATGATTTTGATCAATAGTTTAAACTGAAGTGGCAGATTCCTTACCTAGCTGCAAATAAATGGTCTGTTTCATGAAGATTTTGTTAGACTGACTTTGTTTGTAACATAATGGGTAATTTCAGAGACACAGTAACTAGGTAAATTTAGTACCAATACAGTGCAAATATGTTCTTCTGTGTAATATAGTCCAGCGAGAATAAACATTATTGTTCAAAGGCAGAATTGTGATTTTTTTCCTTTTTTTTTCCCCTCTTCTGTGTAGGATGTTTATTCATACAAACAAGTGGGAGTTTCTTTAAACAGGATATTTACAGTTAACCCCAAAGGAGAACTTATACAAGAGCATGCAAAGACAAACATCTCATCGTAAGTAATCTCTAATCCCTAACACTTTATAGACTAAATTAATTTGCTGTTCTAATTTATGACTCAAGTTGCCCAAAAATGCGTTTGGTTTTACTAATGAAAGATTCCTTGGAATAAAATTCAGACTTTCCACTTCAGTAAAACTGACAAAAAAAGAAATAGTTTAGTATTTAGTTTAATATATTCCATCTACTTTAATCATGTGAAGGAATTGTCGTTGTACGATTTAGTCTGCACAAAAATGAGACTAGCAAGTTTCCTGAAGGCATCTGCCTTTTCATGGCCTTTTCAAAATTTTCTTTTCCTGGTGTTACTATCTAGAAGAGCCAGAAAACAAAATCTGAAGATAGGACTGAGGGCTTCCAGCAAGATGGTTGGACACTGAATGGAAATGGCCTTTAGTACTGTTAAGTGCCCTTAACTGAAGGGGAGCCATATGCGTATAAAATAGGAATAATCGTTTGAGCAGGGAGCTGCTTTAGCCATGCTGGACAGAAATGGAGAAGCAAAATATGGGGCTTGAATGTTTTAGCAGGTAATTTGATCGGAAAATGGCATCTATTTCTTACTAGCTAAGTATTGTTTCTTAGAATGAATGGATTTCTTATCTGAACTGTGAATCTTCTCTGGAAGCTAGGCACCAAAATCGAGTTTAGTTTTATTCGTTTGAGGAGGGTCACTTGTCTGTGTAAGGCACCCTGTGCCTTAGTGGTTGGGGACTTACGAAAATTCAAAGTAAGATGATCTGAAATGGTTTACCATTCTTTTTCTTTGCTTATTTTCCAGCTACGTCAGACTATGTGAAGTGGTAGATCACATTTTCCCCTTGCTGAAAAGAAGCCATTCTTCAGATTTCCCTTGTTCTGATACCTACAGTCAGTTCACCTACTGGAGAGAACCTCTGCCACCTTTTGAAACTCAGGATGTACATCCAGCCTCATCTTAACTGCGTCTCCAAACTGTTGGCTTTGGCTCAAAGAATGAGTTAGCTTGTATTGAAAGGACACCACATGGCTTTTGCTGTTGACAGTTCAGCTGGAATCTGTGATGTTGTGAGCATTGTATTCTTTTGCTGTGAGCAAATTTAGAAATGCTTTTTCATACTTAGTCACGTTTCCAGATGACAAGAAGGAGTCTCTCTAAGAATAGGAGTTGCGTTTCTAGCTCTTCGCCCAGCTCCTCGGATTGTGCCATACAGTTTCATCATTTAAGCTCAAATAAAAATGAAGTGATGTTGGAGTTGCAGTTAAACACGCCATAAGGTCATAAAGTGGTTCTGTATCTTATCTGCATTACTGAAGTCATTTTTCATCTCATCAGAACCCCCTGCAAGTAAGGGATCTGAAAGTGCTCACCGTTCCTGACATCGTCTGGTAACACTGACAGGGATTGCAATCCATGTGTCAAAATTCCTTTCCCTGAATGAGCAAGTGATTCTTCCTCTTTCCTCTTGCTTGACCAACAACAGTTTAAGAGTTAATTACTGGTCTAGGTCCTCAGCTGTTATAAATCAGTGTAGCCATCAAAGCCAATTGAGCTGTGTTGATGTATTCCAGCCTGTTGTTTTGACATGGTAATGCTTTTCTGAGGAAATAACCGATGTCTAATCAAAACAGAAAGCAAATGAAATAAGATGGCCAGATTCTGGCAGTCTTTCTCAAGTGCTTCAAGAATAGCCATTTGGATTAAGGTAAGCGTGCAAGCGGAAGATACAGGCTACTGTGCGTAGGGCCTGTCTTACTGAAGTCAGTGATTTTCAGTAAAGACCTCTTACCCACAGAATCTGATGAGTTTGAAGACTGTTACTGAGCCGAGAACACTGAGGATTTTGTCAAAATGGAATAGTTTTATTTGAAACAGTATTTTGGCTAAAATGTGAACTTTGATGCTGGTGAATGATGCATCTCAGGTTTTTACTGTATGGATTTTTTTTGTTTGTTTTTGTATCATAAAGAATGGATACTTTTAGTGCAATTTACTCTCCTCCAAGATAATGAAATCTCCTTTTTCATCTTTTTTTTTCCTTATTTGTCCAGACACAAGCTGTAGATACTGTTTTTGCTACCTGCTTTTGACAGCCTTAAGACTTAACTGTGCGTGCTAAAAGCAATACTGCATATCAGTTGATAATGTTTTCCAAATGGTCTGCCTTTACACAATGCGGTACTTTACTTAAAATGTAGACATCAAGTGACTATATGCCAAATGATTCTCAAATGTGCTTGTAGCTAGGAAAGAAACTTTTTTTTTTCCTTTTAAAATATATTTATAAGTCTAATTGTTCTCTGAAACTCTGAAAATGGCATCATGGGATTCCATGTATAATGTATTTCAATATGGCTAAAACAGTGGTTCATAAGCTGTGGTCTTTGCCAGCTTGTGATCTGTAAGGCTATGGTACATGTTTTGCAGCTGCTTGGTAGTGTTTTCAGTTAAGAGTTTAATAATAGGAAGGCAGAGTGGTCCAGGAGAAATTTTAAGACGTGATTGTGGTAAGTTAGCACCCAAAAGTTTGGGAACAGCTGCTCTGTATCACATTTGTTCTGTTTGAACAAGTTTTGGTTTTGCATGTCGAGAGTGATAGCACTGTAGGTAGGGTGGTAATTCTGTAGTAGGGTTTTTTAACTTTTAGTGCTGCAGACTTTATCTGGGACATCAGGGGGCCAATTTATGATTTCTCTGTGCCTTCAATAGTAATGAATATAAGTGCAATCCTTTATACAGCTGCAATGTGCAGTGGTTAGCCCTCCCTGTCTTCTTTTTCACTTGAATGTTGCTGTTTCGGACAAGGTGCATGCCCGCTTTGGAGATAAAAGGATTAGACAAACACAAGGAGGAAGAAATGCTTGTTTAACAACCCAGACTGGTTATGCTCTCTTGGAAGTTTAAAGAAAATGCAAATATTTTTTTACTTAAAGATGGAAGAAATGTGGTTTGGATTTTCTGAAAGACAATCAGCGGGGATTGCAGGTTGCCAAACTTAGATGGTTGCATCTCTAAATATAGCCACAATTTCCTTTAAGTATCTATTAATACTTGTCATTAATGATTGAATAAATGAATGAATGTACTAACTGCATCCTATTTTAATGCAGTTTTCGTAAAGGCCTATTTCAGTCCATTTATTATGCAGAATAAAAGCAAACCAACCCTTCAGTGAGAGGCTGTCAGTTTTGTGGTTTTTATCCTTAACCATAGTTAAGATCTGTTTTCGTAAGGTACCACACACAGTAGCTTGCACCAGAAAAGATGGGTCCTGAAAGTTCTCCACAATTAAAGCCTGTGTTGTATTTATTTATAATGTAATAAATGGCTGATCCAGGGTTGTTTGTTGCCATTAGTATTTCAAACCAAATGATAACGTGAATGAGTGGTCATTTTAATTCAATCAGATTTGTCGGTGTAGTGCAGCACTGGTACAGGTAACCCTGAGGCGCTGCAGAGTCTCCATCCTGGAGTTTTTAGACTTGGTTAAACGGAATTATGGCAATCATCTGCTTCAAGCATGAAATTGGACTGGATGACCTCCAGGGGTCCCTTCTCACCAACATTTCTGTGATTCTGTTGAAGTTAAATGCCTGACTTCTGACATACTGTATGCCCCTTTGTATCTGAAAGTTGAAATACAGCTGAGCAGTGAAATGAATGTGTGCTTATATAAGTAATGTTTATCAAATATGCTCACAGAAAAGACGCTTTTGAAAAATCAAAGTTTTGACCTGCTAGAAACATGACAATACTTTTTGTGAGACTATAAGACATTTTGATTTGGTAGCTGAGCAATTTTATGCATAATATTTAAACTGCATTGTTGATTCATGTAGAAGAAAAAGGGATGGTTTAACAAATTCCTACTCTTTCTGTGAAAGAAAAAAAATATTCAACCTTGCTTGCAGTGTAATGCTGGTTTCTGTTACAGAAAGAATATTTGGCTAACATAAATATGCAGACACATTAAATCACAGTATATTCTATTTATACAATACACATAAACTAGAATATGTAGCAGTGAGGAGTGACTAATGTTTATTTTCTTGAAGCTGATGACCATACCGCTCCAGCTGTGTCATGTGAGGGAAAGAATATCATACTTGTTGCATTAGTTACACTGAATGCTACTGCTGTAATTTGGGGAGGGAGGGGAAAGAGAGTATTGGGTATTTTTTATTTGTAGATAAGGATTATTACTTCAAAGCCTATTTATATACAGTATTTACTCTGTATATGTCTGTGCTACTGCAGTGATGAAAATCATCTTAATGCCTCACTGATCTGCTGAATGCAACAAGGGTAGAAATATCTATTGTAATAAAGGCAAATAGAAGTTTGTGGGGTGGTTTTTTTTTTTCCCCTGATTTTTCTGTTTTTCTGTATGCATTGATAATGGCAGAGTGCTTTTGTGGAACTGCTGAAACTCTGTTAAGTGTGGCTTTTGTAGCTCCAGTCTCAATTACCTGTCCCTTATCAGGGCTATCTGGTGTAACTTCCAGCACTTGCAAAATGTTTGCTGTTCAGCTGCAGCGTTTGACCCAGCACCTTTTCAAATGGGAAGAGTTTATTGAGGGAGACAGGGCCAGGATCTGGGCTCTGGCTGTTTTGGGGTATGGGAACAGCACCTTGGAACCGCAGCAACCAGTCGGGAACTGGAGCAAATTGGAACAGTCAGGAATCTTGCCCTACCCTAGTTTTTCTGAATCTTCCTTTCCTCTAATTCCTAAGGAAAAACCAGCAGTCTATTTTGAATGGGAGTGCTGTCATTCACGGCAATGAGACCAGATAGCCTTTTTATTTTTTTTTTCCTTTTCTTTCTTTCTCCTCTTCTTTGACGTTAGCCGTTCTGCTTTGTGAGAAGCAAAATCCCCTTTCCTCCTGCCCGTGAGAACACAGCACTGTTTTTTTGCTCCCTCTGCTGGGTTTGCTGAGCAAACTAACTGCAGCCGTAGTGACACTGCCAGGCTTGTGTTAGCTGGTATGAAAACAAAGATGTTTGGGGTTGATAAGGCTCTGCCGCTGCTCAAGTTCTGTGTTAAAAATACAAGAGTAGCCGTATTTGGGCAGCCTGCAGTCACTGCTGCTTCAATCTTCTCTATTTTCTGTATGTCTCCGGCTTGTATAAACATTTACACTGGAGCTCTGGAGACAGGCTTTGAAATGAAGGTGCCTTTTTAATTAAAAGTCAGAGAAATGGTACTTTTGCATCAGCAAACCAAACTTTGTAAGGACATATTCATTGCTCCTGGAGTATCCCATTAACGCTAGAAGTAGAAAACTCCAAGGGAGCAAGCCTCTGAAGGAGCAAAGACCATAAAGTTGGAGGGATTTTGATGCTGTGGGGAAGGTAGGGAATATTCCCAGAATGCTACATTATTTCTTTCCTTATAAATAAATAGTCTAAATTCAGTATGCATTGCAGATGCCATCAAGTACCTCAGGATAGTTCATTGCAAGAGGCAGAAGACCGTTGGTGCAAAGATCTAGTGCCTAAAAATGTAACTAATAAAACTTTCAGCTGCTGCGAATGCGTAAGTAGCTGAAGCCTGGAGGTTGTTCTTGGTGTGGGGGGTTTTGGGAGGAATTGGTGTGGGGTTTTTTTTTCCCCTTTGATAAAAGTTCAATGAAGTACAGTGGTGAAGGGAGTATGCTGACAGTGCCCCAACCTCAGGTAGTGTTAGCTCTTTTGCTTGCCCCTGATTGTGTTCTGTAGCATGTTGGAGATGGGCAAAGAAAGGGGGGTAGCTGTAAAAGAGATGAGGGGCTGCCTCGAAAGAACACCCGGAATTACAGCTGCTGGGCGCTTTGGTGGAGAGAACCTCATCAAGAGCTCTCCAGCCACTGGGATGTGAGGGAGAACAATAAAAGCGAAATGAGTTTTCTTCTGGGAGGAACTAGAGACAGGGAACAAAACCAGAGCAAGTGGCCAAAAAGCAGCTTCTCATTTCCATCCCTGTGCTGACCCTAGGTGGTTGCCGGGTCAGGTGCTAAGCTCTACCTTTTGCCTCCTAAGCAGTCTTGCCTGAAATCCTGTGTGTCTGCATTGCACGGAAGAGGTGAGAAGGCCATTTTGGCTTCATTTGCCAAACAGGAGAGAATAACACTGCCCAAAAGGAAATCTATGCTGAAGCATCCAAGGCGTACTGCTAACAGCAAAACAAAGTTGCAGTTACAGCTAAATTTTAAGCTTAGATCTTTATTTTTCCATGAACTTGGGAAACAAAGCTTTCACCTGCAGTACATCCACCTCCCCAGTACCACACCTGCATCCTTTTAATAAAGCTTGCTTCAGAAAAAAAAAATACAGACCTAAGTTATCAGCCCATTTAAGCACGTGCTTAAATCGGCCCTCCCTGCACTGAAATTTATGCATATCCTTAAGCACTTTGCTGGATTAAGCCAACTAATGCCAAGAAAACTGTGTACTGGGCAGATCCAGTTTTCAAGCTGAAGAATTGATCTGCCTTTTCTAATGGCTACTCTTGGACCGGTTTTTAGCCTCCAGCACTTTCAGGTGTTCTGCCTGCTGCCAGCAATCTATTTATTGATACAGGAAATCCATTTTGCCTTGCCTTGGTTTTAATGAGTTTTGCAAGCAAGTGGCCCCTTCCTGTGACTCATTCTGTGTTTTCTGGGTGGGAGATTGTGGTTTTAAGTTTCACGTTGGAAAGTAACCGCTGCGTCTGCTTTCCTTGTCTGCTGGAATCTCAACAAGAGGAATACGTTTTGGAACAAAGAAACGTAAATGGAGTAGAACAGTTCACGTTCCTTTGCAAAACTGTGTGAACATACTTCTTTTTCAGGCCGGTTAAGAAGGACTAGTGCCAAGTGAAAATGGGTCATGTTTTAAAATAACAGCTTTATCTTAGAACATTGCGGTTAACATGGGCAGAAAAAGACATTTCCCCTGATATCTCAATATATGTTGGCCCTTTGATTTATAGCTAATAAACATCCAAAAATTAAACAGTGAAGACCTCTCTCTGATCTTACTGACACAGGAGTAGCTCCATTAGCATCTGGATGGCTGCTCACATACAGCTACCACTGCAATCTGAAGCGTGAATAGCAAGTGCTACAGATTTCCATCCAATTCCTGATCCCTCTTACCCATTTAGGATATTGGAGGTTAAGAGGTGGGAGACGTGGATCTGTTTGTTTCTGACTTTTGCCAAAAATACAGCGGCGGAAGGAGAGAATCCTCTGCAAGCTTGGACCGTTAGCACTGAAAACCTAGATTTACGTTAAAAGCAGCCATAAATACATCAAAACCTATGACCAGGACAGTTTCCATTCCCCATTGCTAGATACAACTATTTATATTTCAGGCTCAGTGGCGATGTCTGTACAGATAAATTTGTTGCCCAGTAAAGAGCAGGGACCGTTCTTTGGCCCCCTCACTCAACCGACACGCCTCGGTGAACGTCCAGCTGCCACCCTGCCACGTGGGGGGCAATCGCTGGCCCCTGCTGTCCCTCAGGCTGTGCCCAGGCATTGCTCGGGGGAGCACTGGTTGGCCTGGCTGGGGACATGCCGGGGCCCATGGTGGCAGCATGCAGGACAGGCGATTGCGTGCCAGAGCCTGGGTTTTTGCCCTGCCGGTTTGCTGAAGTGCCCAGGCTGCGCCGGGGAAGAGCCGGGTCTGGGTCCCAGGTCTGGGCTGCAGCTCCTTCCGCCACCCGTCCCATCTGGCTGGATAATGAGGTATTTGGACCCTTCCAGAGGCTGTGGGATGAGCTGGGCTCTTCCTTTGGGCTTAAGGAGGTGCTTCCGTTCTTCTGTAGTTCAGTCTGATCTCAAGAAGAGGCGCTATCTGGTCCTGAACTGGTTTCACCTCTAACTAGTGCAAGCCTGCGCACTACTAAAGCATGTTAGGGAGGCTGAGGTCATCCCTGCAGTTCTGCAAAAAGGCCAGAAAAATCTAAAAGCTCTGCTAGCACAGGCTTCTTGGAGACAAAGTATGGATGGGGACGTACAGAAAATCATGCTTGAAAGCAAAGAAACACATTGGGAGAGCAGGAATGCAACAGATCATGTTGAAAGTGTGACCTTTCAGTTACCCATTTCAACTGTCAAGTTCAAGCTAGCAGAGACAGCAATTGGAAGGAAAAATTGTGAGGCTCGGAAACTGAAGCAGCTTTGTTGGGAAAGTACTGAAAGGAAAGAAAGAGGGAGCCCCAATATTATTGTACTCACTTTCCTGTAGGGATCCAGATTTCATGTAAAAACAACAACGCCCTGTATTGTGGACTTCATTTCTGATCCATGTACTGTGTGAATGCAAATAATATGAGATGTATCTTTATTTCTCAAAGTATGCTGGGGTGGGATATGTTTTGGGGGGCGGACTGTTTGTTTGTTTTGTGTCAGTAATGGACTGTATTGAGAAGTGGTGACTTAGGGAGCAGCTCAGGGGTTCACACCACGATGTGGTTCCTAACGGACTCGGCGCAGCCTGAGAGCCCACGCAAGTATTCCACCTCCCTTGTTTCTTCTCTCACTCCAGACTACTCCTCTGCACACGTCACTGGCATGGAATCACTTCCATTTTCTTTTTGACCTGGTAAATTCTTGTAAACCAAGGCTGTGGTTTCACGGGCGGTTTGTAAAATCGACCGCTTTGTTACTGCCTAAGGGAAAAAGTCACTCTCCCTGTCTCCTCCTTTGCCCCTCCTGATTCTCCACTCCACCCCCTCGCTGTGCCCCAGGATGGTTCTGTGCTGCATTAATGAGTTAAATGGGCTCACAGGGAAGCAGGACCTGATGCTTTTGTCTATGTCCCATGAAACTGCAGCCTAAATTTTACTATGTCCATATCCATTCTACACCTGACCTCTTTATTCTTACAGTAATCGTTGTATAATTGTGGGCAGACCCTATAAAGTGGCATGCCTGGTGTCTATCAGTGAACGTGAGAGCATGGACATAACCACATCCACATGAGACCGTGAGCCATGACATACTCCAGGGTCAAATTGCAGGATCAAAACCATCTGTCCAGCATGGAAGGACTGATTGGGGAACAAAAACCTGTTCCCAAGTCAGGAACAGGATCCAGCCCATACCCTGACACAGACATCTTGTGTTGGCTGAGGTGAATTCTTCAAAGTGTTTTGTGCCTCAGTTCTCTATGCACAAGACGGGGATGATGACAGTTCCTCCATCCCAGGCAAGCTCTGAGCGCAAGGCATTAATGCCTATGAGATGCTGTGATATGAAACTGAGGGGTTATGCAAGAAAGATATTTGAACCACCACCATCGGCTCAGCTTCTGAACACCTGACAGTCAAGTTTTGTCCTTGCTGGCCCATGAGACGGGGAAGAATACTGTCTCCATTTAACATCAGGAAAGAAAGTCTTGGTAGCCTCAGCAACTTAAGCTTCAATTTTCTGAGTCCGTTGTAGGGTCCCAGGTACTGTGTCAGCCTTCCCTCTGTTCAGAGCAAAGACTGAGAGGAAGCAAGGAGCTCAGGGCAGACCCTAATTTGTCAAGTAAAAAGCTTCTGGCCTTCAAACTCACTAAGTGTCACTGCTTTGCTAATGGCTTTTAGTACTATGGTGGCCTCTAGGTTGTCTCATCATGATCCCTGCTGTAAGAGACCCAGAGAGAACCACCTACCAGAAGAACCCAGAGAAGCGATATTGCAAGTACAAGGCTATTTGGAATCACTAGAAATGGGCAGAGAGTTAGGGTGGTGTGTAAAAAGACCAAATTAGCCGTAGTCAACATAACAGAGAGTGGTACATACCAGGGCATCCTGGCTTCGGTGAGCTCAGTCCAAACAGCTGAGAGATCTGCTCTTGGAGTCACTGCATAATGTTTGTTTGCTTGCTGGTTATGTCCCAGCTAATTTTGCAATGGGAGTCTAAATCCTTCAACTGCACATCCAATTTGTAATTTAATCCTGCCTAATTTTACCTCTGCTTGCTTACAGCCGCTGTCTCCTGGTTTACACAGACCATCGCTGGTTTCTGTAAGAACTGCTGCATTGATTGATACGCGAAACAGGAAGGTAGGATGTTTTAATGTGGAACGGTATTTAGGGAGATGCAGCATCTGTGTCTAAAGTGAGAGATAGTTACAGGGTTAGACAAGTAGGCCATCAATTACAGGAGACTGAGGTTAGGACCATCTGGCTGTTTGAAACAAC
The DNA here is from genome assembly GCA_013398295.1 of Chionis minor. NCBI lineage: Eukaryota > Metazoa > Chordata > Aves > Charadriiformes > Chionidae > Chionis > Chionis minor. The sequence continues at coordinate 748,067 of VZSF01007195.1, forward strand.
ACCAGGTGTTAGCAGAAGCAAATTTCCTGTGTTGCAACATAGGAGGAGAGCGGCAAGCAAGAAACAGCCCTCTGGAGTGAATCTCAGCCATGAAGGAGGCCGCTTCTCATTTCCTTTTTTAGTGCTGTCTGTGGGAAAAAAAAATCTCTCAAAGAGCCTGACACACCTGTGTCTCCTGCTGGAGGCTGCGCGGGGCGGGGGAGACCTCAGCCGGGGATGGGGACCTCCTCCTGCGAGGGGCGCTGAGCAGGGCTTGGACCCATGCACCAGCTCAGCCAGCTCTTGGGTTTCAGTCCCACCGACAGCCTGACCTTTGCTGATGTCCTGGTTCGTATGCCCAGCATCCATGTCCCTCTCGAGGCCCTCCTTGCTGCCCGACCCATAGCCCAAGGTGTCTCCAGCCACGTGCAGCCCTGCCTCGGTTTCCCTCACCACCCTGAACTGCCTCCACCAGCCCCGGGAGAGGCAGCCGGGGTGGGCTGGCTGCTGGTGGAGGAGAGGGTCAAGAGGTGCAAGGAGGTGTCCATCACCCACGATCAGCTCAGCAGAGGAGTGTGCAGTTAAAGCTGTCTTCAACCACTCAGGGCTATACTGGGCCATATTTTTAAATAGTCACTGTCTTGGAGCATACAAAAAATATTGCTGCGTTACCCATATATGCATTGTTAAATCTGAACAAGCCTCTCGCGGTTATGCTGCTTCAAATTTTCTCATGTATACTTGGCAATGCTTTATTATTATTATTTATGTTAAAAAGTGCAATAAACCATAATGCCGAAATTCATCCGACCTGAAATTTACACTGATATACACAAGTCAGGAAACAATCACATCTCCCTCTAAAGTTCTTCTTACTGTACTAAACGAAGACTTGATGGAGGCTCTGGCAAGAGGCGATTTCCGAGGCGGTTGTTCCCAGCAAGCACCCAGCTCAGCAGCGTCCCTTCACAACAAGCAGGCAAGAGGTTAAAAATTAGGTAAATGCAACCTCAGTAACTGACAGCAGAACCTTAGATCAGTTTTTCCTAGTTTCTATTTCTGTCAGTGAGAAACAGCTCTCACGGGCTTATTTTAAACTTTAATTATTATGCTTTAATTATCTGGTGACAGAGGGAAAAGCCTTTGATTTGGTTATAAATGCCGAACTTGCATGAACTCCTCAATAAAACACCACATTTAGGGAACACAGCAAAGGTTGCTAAGTGACAGCGATGCAGTTATGTATCACAGCACTTCCAAACCCCTATCGCCAAGAAGAAAATGAAATAGCTGGGGGCACCGGCGTGTAGGCAGGGTGAGGAGGCTAAAGGGCTACAGCTCATAAGCAAGCCTGTGCCTATGTATTTTTAGCTGCCTATTAAATGCGGGCTGGTGTTCGGAAGCTCTGGGCACTTGTGACATCCACTGAATAATGGCAACGGTGAGGAGTGCAGGTCACTGCTATCCAGGTACTCCTGTGAACGGGGATAATACGGTGTTAGCTCCTGCTGGATTTGAAAACATTGGCTATTATGCAAATCGCAAGGTCTCCCACCGTTCATTAAAATGCAGCAAGATGAGTGTTGACCCAGGGATAACATTTCCAAAATGTACCGGTGACAAACATGGATGCAGAGTTTTGGCTAATCTGAATTTCTAAACGTTGCCTTTGAAGAGAGAGCGTCTGGTGAGCAGTATTGGAGGTAATGGCAATAACCATTCCTAAAAAGAGTGCTGTGATTGCAATCCTTAATTAAAAAAATGGTAAATTCCAGATCTGTGGTCAAATTAGGTACCTAGCCATTCATCTGTGAAACTGATTGATTTGTATTAGTAATAACTACATGCATGGCCTTCCAGAGTGGTAAGCAAACACTTATTAAATTTGAGAGGTGTAAGCACATAAGTCAAATAAAACCATTGCCTGTTTTCTGGAGTGGGATAATAATTTTTATGTTCCTTTTTTTGCAAAATATTTTGTCCTATGTGAATATTTCATGTTTTGTGCTTAGGGATGAAAAAGTAGTATTTATTTTAATGACGGGCTGGCTATACAAGTATATTGTAGTCCTCAACTCTTTAAAATGCTTTTAAAAGTTTTTATGTGACAATTTGTCAGGTGTGGGCTTGGATTTTTTTATCTGGAATCATTTTACATTAAAAGAAAGTCTTATTTGCAAAGCAAATGAAGCTCCAGCTCTAAAGCTAGGTAAAAATGATGGAGGGTTGGTTTGACTGTTAAATGAATGTATAAAACTAACACATTACCGCAGAATTCTAAGATTGGGCTATAAAGAAAATATACAGAAAATTGTATTGGCTGCATCTATCCAGGATATTTGCTTTGGTGTTTTGGATGGATTATTGTCTATTAGGTATTTCTCTCTTGTTTTGTATCCACCACTCCCTCCTTCTTTCCTGGAGACTTGTGCTTGCCTTTCAGGTTGTGCTCTCTTCCTAGGAGTTTTATTCTTACCTTCCTTAAGAGTTGCCAGTTTTGTGTGCCGGTGTCAGGAGCCGTTTCTCTTTCTGATGGATGGTGAGATGGGTCTGTGTTGGGCCAGATCCTGCCTATAAGGATCAGGATCCATATCAGGATCCTGCCTGATCCTGTCTTGTCAGGAGGCTGGGCACGAGGGTGGTGGCAGGAATGAAATGATAGCTGCTGTGGCACCAAGGCTGTCTGCAAAGATTTCACAAGGACTGGCTTTATTTATTATCCTCTTGAAAACTGCCGGAGCTGCCCCACCTAAATCAACCTTCAGCCTGCCCAGCCCAGCAACCAATTCAGGCGAGCAATAATGATGCGGCGGGTTTGTGCAGAAAAGCTGTATAGCATCACTTACAAAAATGCTGTAGGTGACCCTTATAAGGCCCTCGTGTAGAAGCCAGATGACTGGCTCCATTTGCAGCTCCAGCCTGGCTTCACACATACGTTCAACCCAGTGTAAGAGCCGTCAGGAACCTTGGTCCCAGCCAGCAACTATGTTGTGGTGAGACAAGTGGAGCCCAGCATGACTTTGGCTCTGTGTGGGGCTTATCTGAGCCACAGGGTGACGTGTCTACCACAGACCTGCTGCGTGGGATGAAACGTGTCCCTTCTTGGGCAGCCACCACTGCTTTGGCTTCCCTGCATCGCGGCGCTGGTGCTTGCTGGCCGTGCGAGGTTGAAACTTCTGAATTGGAACAAGCTGGACCCATCTGCCAAGCGGCTCCTCTGCTTGATGGGTTCCATGCAGGCGTCCGGTAGCGGGTTTCTCCACGGTAAAAACCAACCTGGCCAGCAGGAACATGATGCTGGCATGTCCTGAATGAGTCTGCTCCTGCAGCCACACCGCTGGTACCCCACTAAGTACCCCGAGATATTTAAATACCCCAGGCTGAGAGTGGCGCTGAGGATGATTTTGGCCCCTTGGCTGTTGAGTCAGTTCCTGTGGCTTATGGGCCAGGGGTACAGCCTTCAGGTACAGCCTCGGGTAAACGCCTAAACAACTGCTCTGCAGGCGCTGCTGGGAGACGCTGTGCAACCACGGCGCAACCGCCTGCCTTCTTGCTCTGGAGGGCAGGATAGAAAACCTGCAATCTGCGACACAACCTCCTTCCTTTTGGCTTGGTAGGAGGAACCAAAAGAAACCAGAGACAGAAATAATAACACAACTGTCTTTGATCTGACTGAGAAATGCATTCTCATGAATAATATGTGAGAACGGCATCAGAATTTTTGCCTGCTTAAAATTTCCCATTGTCTTCTAAGGAGCAAATACTTTGGTGTATATTTTGTTTAGCCAGATTCTTTTGCTATGATGGTCTGTCTACACTGACTAAATTATTGTACTAATGGCTCCACGATGCTGCATTTAAAGATTATAATACATTTATAGCCCATTGATAAAAAAAAAAAAAAAAAAGCAAGCAGCTGTATAAAAGCCAGGTATTAGCTATTATTAAATAAAAATAATTTACAGCTTACCGCAGTCACAATGAATGAGATTGACTCACTTATGGGCTTTAGGACATTTTTTTCTAGTTTTTGTTTTACGAGACTGTACATGAAGGATGTTAGCTCAGTTGGAGATTTTCTCTTTTACTCTGTGCCAAGGTTTTCAGAAGTGACTAATGACTTTGGGTGCCTAACTGGAAACACTGTAATAACGCCTGAATTTCAGAATGGCTGAGCACCCATCATCTGAAATTTAAGTCCTTTTATGGTCGTTTAAATTCAGCTCTCAGGACTGAGATCCTCTAATTCATCAGGAACTCTTGAAAAGCTTGGAAGTTATGGAAATATATTAAAAAATTTAAGATGCAATTTCCTCCTTAAGATCTTCCCCATACCCAATTTTCCATGTCCCAACATGTGTGGAATTAGAAAAAAAGAAACTGGCAATTATTGAGTGCAATATGCTTTGATTTTATGATAAAGAAGACATTGCGTTCATTTTCTTACTACAGTGTGGTAGCCCTGCTTTTCTGATAAATGGTAATTTCCATAAACTTGTTTTTAAAGACCGTTGCGTTGGTTTTCTAGATCTTCAGCAAAAATCAATTAAGTGGTTGTGGGAATTCAGCCTTTGTTTTGCAAAGGTGAATAGAACTCTGTTGTCTTTATACAGGGAGGAACGATTCACGGGAAGCAGCAAGCACAAAAGGCTTGGGATACCTGGGGACAAAAGTCCCACGCAGGCTGACAATACTCTTCAGTTAATAGACTTTCTGGTGCCGTGCTGCCACAACCCCCGGGTGTGTGGTGGACAGATATTACCTTTCATTAACACTGCCCTTGCAGATACTGACTCAGATCTTTCTTTGATATCCACTGGTGCAAACTACCACCAGTTAAATTATGCCATTTGACACCAGGTGGGCTTAGTATTTCATTGTGCTCTGGGAGATGAAGCTTTCCTTTAGATATCTGGAGAGCTCTGGCTGATTATCTCATAAAAATCAGCTGTTGCATCAGGCATAGAATAGGAGGAAGGTAGTCGCTTAAGTGAATTGTAAAACTGGAAGCTTTTACTCTGTCTAGCCAGGCTGTTACCCACAGCTTAGATTAGATCTGATCTTTTTATGCTTCCCTACAGGTTTGCTTTGATTGTCTCCCCATTTTCCAATAAACACTGTAAGAGACCACTGGGCAATTACCGAGGAAGTCCCTGGGAACTGTTCCCAGCAAGTCTGGCTTGCGGCATGCGGGGTATAAGGTGCTTGCCCGGATACACATGCTCCCAGATACACGGGGCACATGGACGGTCGTTCCCAGAAGGGGATGCCAAGAAGTAAGCTAGCAAGGGGTATGGGAACAGCCTTGTGGCCACAGCCAGCGGTGGTGGTGGGAGGCTGAGGGCTGCAGCTGGGCTGTGAGAAATGAAGCAGCTTGTTTGGTTTTGAAGTGAGAAACCTAGATGCTTGTCTAAAGCGCACTGGACATAACTCAGTACCCAGTTTTACAGCGACAGTGCTACACCGAGGTGCTGTGAATCCTTTATCTCTGCCTGACTGATCATTTCATCACCTGGATGGCCCTGAAAATTCAGCTCCAGGCTAGGACGGAAGAGTGAGTTTATCTTGGTAGCTTCTGTTCTCTTTTTATTAAAGGGTTGTAGCATCTATTATTTCCTCCAACTCTTTCCTCAAGTCCTACCTCTCTGAGCCTGGCCTGTAATCCTACACTCATTCCTGTACTGGTTCTTTACCTCCCAGTTTCTGTCTTCATATCACCCAACTGTGTCCTCTCCCCATCTTTGGCCAGGTGACCCCTGTTCCTGTGGAGGGCGCAGTGGAGCCAGCTGGCACTTGCACCTTTTATTGGAACTTCTTCTTGTTCAGATGAGCCTATTCCAGTCTGCAGTACTGAAACCCAGCAAGACACAGGGCAACCCCCCAGTGTGCAACCACAGTCATGGCCAGGATCTCCAGGACCTTGCTACCCACATCCATCCATCCTGATGGACCAGGTCCACTCCTCTCCTTCTGGTTGTGAGGCTACTGAGCCCCAGCTCTACTCAGGCACAAAGTCTGGCCGAGAGCACCCAGATCTGTCGTGCAGCGAGGGCTGCAGCATCCGTATCTGCATCATGACAACCTCTTTTCTGCTGTCCTGCACCCTCTGAATTGCTGGGCTGGCAGCCAAAGTCCTCAGCAAGGCAGACACCATGGGCAGCCTAATGCTATATGTCCCTGCATTACTCCTTCTTCTCCCTTTCCCTTCACATGATGTGGTGTGCTGGAAGGGTTTCAGGGAAGGCAATAGAAGAGGAGTGTGGGAAAGCCTTCTGGCTGCCTGGCCACACTTCAGCTGATGGCAAGCAGCTTGTGTCCCTGGACATACCCAGCTGTCTAGACACTTCTGTTCATGGTACCTATGGCATTGTCCTTCAGCTAAAATGTGTGACTTCCATTTTCGTAAGGGTAGACTAGCAAGACATGTATGTGAAATATCAAAGGGCTTAGGACTTGGAGTTTTGCAGATATAAAATGGAGCAGATAATTATTTTTTTTTAATGAGTCTAAGTTTGGACAACAGCATTGCTCAGGGGAGAATAAAAATCTACTCTAATTGTATCCAGGCAAATGTACATTGTACTGAGTTGGTGTCCGGACTGGGTAAAAAAAAGAGGGCAGTGGACTCTACAAAGAGGGTCTGAGAGATGACATTGGAGGCATAACCAAACCAGCAATCTGTTGCCTGGCTCATCATCAAGGAATAAAGTTTACCCCACTTAGAAGGAAATGAACAGGTCCCTGGAGGTTTTTCTGAAGAATGAGACACTGTCATGTGCACTAAGCATGGCTTGATATGACATCTAAACCTCCAAGGCCACATCTTCTGCTCGTAAGGAAGCAAAGCCTGCCCTGGCAGTGCGGTGTCTCTAAATGCCATGCTGCTACAGCCCCACCAGCAGCAGCCAGAGCAGCAAAGTCCCCAGCAGAGGCGCAGCTGAAAGGAAAATTCCTGCCACCACAACCATGTCCCCTGCTGCACCACTTTTGATGGCAGAGTGATTTTGGTAGCATTTCTGAATTTTCCTGTTCCTAGCAGACACAGCTCTGGGAGCTGAACTTCTTGGTGTAGGCTGAGACTCACAGAAGATGTTTTCATACTTACTTGGCTACAGGTTTCACGTGAGTGTACTTCTCAATGCTGCATGTAGCGCTGCTTGTATCTTTATGGCGTAGAGCCATGTTGGGACCAGCCGAAGGGTTTTCCTACAATAAAAACTCAGGGAAATTTCAGTCTCCCTACCGGTCCCTTCCCTGTGCCTTCAGCAGTCTTTTCCATCCATGTGAAAAGCTGGTGAAGTGGCTGCTTGACCAGGTGGCGATTCAGCTGTGTGCTCCTCCTCCTCTCACTGCCTTCCTCCTGCAGCCCCACGGAATGGTGCAGCTCTAGGTTTCCCCCTTTCCCGACAGCTGACCATGAGCAGGGAGCAGGATGTGGCTGTGAGCTTGTGGGGACCGAGGTTTTTTTCAGGTGATGCCGCAGCGGTGGGGACACAGCGCTGCACGGCTCTGGAAGCAGAAATAAAGTGTGGCATAGCTGAAAGAGCCTAATGGGCACATCAGTGAGAAATGGTGTCCTAAAGTCTCTAATTTCTCTTATAAATTTCAGTGTAAGTCACCAGATATGCCTGTATCATGTATATAAGCCTCATTTTTTTTTTTCCTTCATAAAATGCACCTAAAATTAAAGTATATTTTACTCTGAAATTTTCTAGGAAGAAGTAATTGATGTCAGATCCATGTGGCTTAAGGACATACCAGTCCACTGCTGCCAGCACTAGAAGTACCATAGCAGCAGCAGAGGCAGCAAGCACAGAGGTGGTGGATCAAATCAACCCTCCTTCGGGCCAAAAAATACTTAGATGTGTCTTTGTCCCTGGAAAATATGAGAAAGTGCAGTGATGGTAAGAAATGTACTTTCTTCTCTTTGTAAAACACTCTTTTTTCCTTCCCTGTCTGTCCAGAGCAGCACAACTGTATCTGCTGGCCACCCCCATAGATACGACATTTTGGAGAGGCCTCCCCCAGCTCAATCCCATCCCATCCCCTCCCATCCATCCTATCCCAACCCAGCACCCGCCCTGCCCAACACCCCTCTCGGACACTCAGGCGCCTGTACCTAATTGAGACAGCGGCTGGTTTTAATATGAGGTCTGAATACTGGGGGCTTTTTGTGGTTTTTCTTTTTCTTTTTTTTTTCTTTTTTTTTT